>WAAE01001253.1:530715-543427 GCA_013400495.1 Nicator chloris
GGACTGGATTGGGTTGGGTTGGATTGGATTGGATTGGATTGGGTTGGATTGGGTTGGGTTGGATTGGATTGGGTTGGATTGGATTGGATTGGGTTGGGTTGGATTGGATTGGATGGAGAAACTTTTTACACCTTAACATTGACAAAGATGAAAGTCAAATCTCTAGTAGCCTAAGAGAAGAATCCAACATGGATTTTGGTTATTTTCTGGGGCGTCAATTGTTACTGCAGTTGTTAGTTCTTTATATTCAGCACAAAGAATGTGTGATTTCATATTGATTTCAGACAAATTTCCTTTAGCTTTTTTCTTTTTGAGTGAAATAAACCTGAAGCTTTCTCCCCAAAATATGAAATGATTCCATTTCAGCTTAATCAGGCAGATAAGGTCAACTTCCAGATTCTTTTCAGAGAAGCTGTTAAGGGGAGATGGGTGAAGAGGTTGTGGGGTTTGTCTTTACAAAGGCTAGAAGAATCTCCCATTATGGTGGGTTTTTTTGCTGTTGTTTTTGGGGGGGGGATTTGTGGGGGGGGGGGGTGNTTTGGTTTTGGTTTTGGTTTTGGTTTTGGTTTTGGTTTTGGTTTTGGTTTTGGTTTTTCCCCCCTGCCAAAAAACCCCTTGGGAAGTACAAATTTTAATGACTCCCAAACATAACATGTGCTAAATATTTTATAAACTGAGAAACGTGTTGCTCATGAGGAAGAAGAGGGTTCTTCTTTGGAGGAGGGCCAAAACAATGGAGAATAAATTTGTTGCTTTTCCTGTTTGTTTTTAATAAGCCTGTAAATCCTAGAAGGTAAATTACTGTTTACACAGAAAGGGCAAAAAAATCAATTACACAGGAAAGATTAAAATGTGCCCTAAGGTAGCTCTGTAGTATATTTTATTGCAGTAAATGGCAAAAACATGCTGTGCAACGTTCTCAAGCTCCCTCCCCCTTCTCAGGTGAAGTGTAGAATGGTGTGTCCTCAGTTTCAACTTACTGTGATCATTTCTCTAGAAGATGGGAAGGACTTAATAGTTGTGGTACCAGTTTGCATGGCAGTCACAAAATCTGAGGAAGAAATGAGGGCAGCACTGAACAGTGTGGACACCATCAGTTCCACCCAGTCCACTGCTAAAGAAATGATTTTCCAAGGATCACAGTAATTAAGGCCTAAGAGACCAGCAGCCTTTTCATAAATGCTCTGTAGTGTGTAGCATTTGTCTTCATATCATTACTTTTCTAGTTCTTTCATTCAGGACTAATTTTGGAAGGACAAAGGGTACTGAGGGCCTAATAGGAAAAGGAACAGCTCAGCTGTTGAGGATCACTCTTCACTGTGCTCTGCTGGCACCAAATTAGCTCTGCATTTGTTAATTTGTTTGCATTTCTAAGAAAAGAGAGGGAAAAGTCATCTCTTAGGATCCTGCCAGTCTCGTAAAGCAGAGTTGTGTGTACAGGGTATGTGGCTGGGTGAGGGAATCAGAGCAGAGGCAGCATGCAAAGAGAATTTTGATGTCCTTTAAGTGTTTTTTTCTTTGCCAATAATGTAAAACAACCATAGTGCAGCAGTGAGTGAGGTCTAAAAGGGCAGATTTCTGCTCGTATTTAACATTCTGCTGAGCCACAAGAACAGCAATACAAATTCAGCTTATTCCTGCTTTCCTGCTCTCCATCACAGGTCATTCACATCTCCAAAATGAAGTGAAACATCACAGTAGTGGGGCTTTTAATGCATTTTTCTGGTGCTGGCAAATAGCTGGGCAGGTTTAGTTTGTGTGTCTGTAAGAAGTCTACACAGTGGAAGGCACTCAGAAAAAACCCATTATTTTATCTAGGACTCTATTGCTCAGCACTTCCACAGAATTAGATCAAAGGAGTGCACAGAGAAATTCCTTCTCAGAAACCCTTAACCTCCATATCTCTTCCTCCCTGTGCTCTAATCAAATGGCAGGAAAGGAGTAAAATTGTTTGCTTTTCTAATTTAAAAACAGTGCTCTTCGCCATTTTTCTCTTCAGGATGAAGCTTCAACAGCTTCAGTCCCTTTTTTAATATTTTTTTTTCCAGGACATTTACATAGACAAGCAGCTCCTGAGATGCAGCTCTGAAGTGAAGGAATAATCATTCCTGCCATGCCTCACGTTCTTCCTCTGTGTCTTGACTCCTGTCAGCTGTGTGGCTGCAGTCAGAAGCACAGCATCCCTCTCCAGGGAGCATGCATAAACCTGGGAAATTTCTGAGGGCACTTCACTTAGGGTATAAAAAAAGCTTATAAAAATATCAGAGATGCATGAAAAATGAAGTGCGAGGTCTGTGATATCAAAGCTCCTTGTTTACCCGTTTTGAAAGCCATTCAGGTATCTTGATGGATGGCCACAGATCTTTCTTTGCTGGCAGGCAAAGCTCAGTTATTCTCCTGTGGGTTTGTCTGTTTTCTTGCCATACTGCCTGGAGGAATAATGATACAGGGCTGAATATTTGTATTGTGCTCTTTAAAGGCACAATGAAAAGTCTTGCTTGAGCCTGCACAGCTCAGAACAGTAATAAAGAGGCTTTTACTTCCAGATTTCTAGAAGGAAATCAGGTCGTGAAAAGATCTTTATTAGGAATAGGGGAGGGAAGCAGAGCTGCTCCCTGTGGCAGCTTTTCTTGGTTTCTAGGGATCTGGAACACCCATATTTCTGACTGTGCTCCATGGTGAGGATGGCGTGGTCTGTCCTGGGCCACAAACCTGAACCTAAATTTAGGGATTTCAAAAGCCTTGAGTGTCCAAATGTGACCTTCCCTTTTCCAGCAGCCATCCTTCCATTTGTTCCCTGTTGTCTGCAGCACCGTTCCCATCTGCTGTGTGAGCAGTGGCCTGTGCTAAATGAAGCTGTTTTCTCTCAAACTCCATCCCAGCAGCACTTGACCACCTTAGAAAATCTTCTGTGAACGTGGCACTGGCTGAGCTGTTATCAGCAGCCTCAGAGGCAGAATTTGGGGTGGCAGGTGGGGAGATTTGTCTCCATTTGCACCCTTAAAAGAGCCATCCCTGCTGATCACTGGTGGTGCATGACTCAGAGCCCCTCCTCTTCGGGCTTGTGCAGTTGCCAGATCTCTTTGTTCAGTTGGGGAAATCGTCACAGGAATTTAACCTCTACAGCTGCATCACCGTGTTACAAAAATTAGGACAAGTGGCACTTAAATCTTAACTCCTGTTGGAAGTTGGAAGAAGAAATAACATCCAGAGGGAGCTGATGGTTCACTGCTTTAACAGAGTGGCCTGGAATGTTTATTGGAGGGAGCAGCATTATTTGGTACATCGTTCACGTAACGCCGAAACGTTCCCGCTTGATGAAGGTTAGCCACATATTGCAGCTGTCACGGAGCAGAACGGCACAACACTGTCTGCTGACAGCAAAATCATCTCTGACTAATCTTCTCATGCACTAGTTTGAAAAAGCACCCTAAGACTGGTATGTAGGTCAAGGACAAGGACTTGGATTGCGTTGTGGTGATGTGTAGCGGGCAGAAAATGCCAGGATCATTCTTTAAGTCATTTTTGGTGTCTTGTGCCTCTTACTTAATGATCTCCTGGACAAAGACAGGAAATATTTTGAAAGCTAAAGAAGTTGCCACTGTTTTAACAGCGTTCAAGAGTGATTTAGTGAGTTTGACAGTTCCCTTAACTTCATGTTTCCCATCAGTCTTCTTGCCAGCCAGAGAAGAGGCTTGGGAAGCCAAAGCCAAAGTGCAGGACATGATTGATGGGCTTTCTGTAGACAACAGGAGCTGGAGAGGAGAAATGATGCCTTGTGTGTTGTAAGTGTTCAGTGTTCCCACATCTGAAGGGCTGAAGTGTATTTAGAGTCAGCTTTATGTCAGTGGAGAAGAGTAAATCATGTTATTTCATACTTTGAATGACACTCTGAAGTCATAAACTCTGGGGAAAAGCTGTGGGCATGGATTCTCTCGTTTGGATATAGAAGTGATCATTGTTATTTACCTGATTTCTGGGAATTTCAGCTTCACTCCTGTGGCTTAGAGAAGCGAGTTATGAACCTCCATTCAGAAAAGAGCTGAGATTGCACGCTCCTCTCGCCTCATCTATAAATCAGGCCCATCACAGGTGGCTCCAGGAGAAGTGAGATGAATAGGTGGATTTGTCATGACACCCCCCAAACGGAGCTCTTGTGCAGACTGACATTTAAAAGCTGTGACTGCAGTTTTTGTTCTCCTTCTCCCCAAACCCCAGCTGGCTGAGTAAACCTCCCTCAGCAAAGCGTATGTTCTGCCAGGGTGGTGCAGCCCAGGAGCAGGAGTAGCCTTGGGAGGCTCCCAGGGAGGTGAGAAGTGTTTGTAGTGTGCTAGTCTGCTCTTTCGTGGGTATTGGAGTAAATTTACTCATTCAGGAGAAGGCAAGGCAGAAAGGAAAAGGAATCCACAGTGACGCAGTTCCAGTGTAAATGTGTCTCAGGTCAGAAAGGAAGCAAAGGAAAACTAATTTGGGGACTTTTTATTAACACTGACCAGGTAAAGTGGGTATGTGTTTAAAAATACTCGTAAATGGCTTTTAAATTCTTCGTGTTTGCTTTACTTATCACTTATTTAATGTAAATGTTAGTAATTCACTGGAGAGGATGAGCCCAGCCTTTTATTTAAAAGTCAATACCTTCCCCACTTCTAGTAAAACCCGTGAGAGCTCCCAGTATTCACTTCCAAAATCTGTAACTCCTGAAGTGCTGCCTGAAAGAGCACTCAGGAAATGCTGATGGATTTGTCTCTAAGCAGTTTTTAGTGTTTTTCCAGCGCTTCTGTGTCTGATATGCCCTGATCAGCTCTTGGGACCCAGGTATGTGTTGGGAATTAACTCCTTTGGAAACCCAGCCCAGACCTCCTGCATCTTTGTAGAGAACTGCATCCTGGAGTGTGTGCTGGGATTCATCCCTCAGAAATTTATTTATCAGCTGTAGTCTGCTGTCTGCTTGAATAAATGTTAACAAATAATTATCATTAAAATAGCAATAATATTAATAATTAACAATATTATTAGAATAAATATTATAAATAATAAATAGTAATTATTAAAATAATAAAGAAATGGAAAAGTTGTGGTTCTGTTGGGCTCCTGCTCGGGGTCTGGCCCAGAGGAACCTGTTCTGCTGGGGTGTCTGCTCCAGGAGCAGTGTTCAGCCCCTTGCCTTGATTCAGTGCAGGATTTAATGCACCTGAATCCTGCTGACACAGGCCATAAATACAAACCTACAGCTAAACACACATTTCAGCACTCTGGGTAGAGATGGATTTAATTTCAAGCTTAAAGACTTTATAATTGCTTCTTCCATGGGTAGGTATCCAGGGTTTGCAAGCATCTGTCTTTGTCCCAGGATATGTGGGACCTTTTAATTTAAATATTTAAGCCAATCCAAGTTGAAGGTGTTAAACCCATGAATTTTGATGGAACAGCAGCAGGATTTTAGAGGTTATTCACTTTTTCCTTTTGTCAGCATTCACCTCACTGCTGAATTTCCAATTGCTACCACTTAAGCTGAGTTCATGTCTGCTACCACCAGGGAGATCTATTATGGATAGGAGACCTTTAGCTAAGATTCATGTGTCATCATAATTTAAAACATTTTGAGAACAGATTAAACTAAATTCCTGTCTAATTTGAGGCCATATGTTCATCTGTGGAGGATCTGGAGTTTGTTTTATTCACCAGCTGAGGCTTTGAGCAGTTTGGGTAGCACCTGCTTTTCTTGCAGGGCTGGTCCAGCTCAGCCCTGTGATCTCCTTCATGGCAGGAATGCTGCCATTTGGATTTTCATCAGTGCTTCACTGCTGCTGCTCACAGCTGTGTTTTTGCTAGGATATTCATCCTGCAGAAAAACTCTTCTGTCTTGGAGGTGTCTGATGAGGAACGTTGAGTTGTGTAGTCCCTTTCCCCCACGTTACACAGCCCCTGCCTCCAACTACTTTGTCTCATTTCTCCTCTTTTTTTTTGTTCTCCTCTTGCAGAAAGTACTTAATTAACAGGATGAACAGCCATTAGGTGTTTACCCTCTGCAGCTCACACTTCGGCAGCAGAATGTAAATAACTTTGCAGTCATTAACAAGGCTGAACTTTAAAAAGAAATGTGCTACAAAAAAGGGTTTTCTTATTCATCTCACTGTTTGCAACACTGCAAACTTGAGGAGGCTGGCATTTCTTCTCTGGAATATGTGGTCTCACAGGGCCCACTGGCTCTCTGCTGCAAGCATCAAATTAGGCCACACAGAGTTTCTCTCTCCTGTCTTGGGCTAATTTAGAAATGAGGCTCTTTGACTATTGCCCACTGGAATTTCCCTTAAGAGCAACCAGCCTGATGCAACCACCACATTTCCATTCTTCCTCAGAAGATCTTGTTCTTGGTAAAAACAGAGCCAGAGGGGTTGGGGTGGCCCTGGAAGTGTGTGGTGCTGCTTGAGTGGAGAAGGCAATGGCATTTCTCCCTCTCACGGGAGACAGGGATTCCCAGGAAATCTGCATTCTTCCCAGACCTCTCTAGGATATGCTGCTGCATCAGACACGGCACAAAGGCTGCAAAATCTAGCAGTGTTCCTGAGAAAATCTGCCTTCCCAAAGCCTAAACAGCTTTAGTTGTGGAGGGCAGCACCATGCAGTATTGTGCAGCTTTGAGATGCTCTGGGCTGCAGTGATGCTGGCGAGGTCTGACCTGTTGAAAGGAGTGCCAGGCAGGAACTAAAGGTGATTTCATGGCTCCAGTGCCGTGCTTGGCTCTCTCTGGTGACCTCCCTGGGAGCTGCTGGAGCTGACTGATAGCAGAAGTCGGTCCTGCTGATTAAGACAGAGCTCTGCAGTCCCAAATTAGAGCTTATCCATCTATGAAGAGCGTTCGCCCTCACCATCCGCAGCAAGAGCACAGACAAGGACTCCAACAGAGGCTCCAACAACACAAACTCCAGAGCAGGGGCTGTTGGCAGCAGGCAGGATAATCAGAATAAAGGCAGAGGGATGCTGTGCTCAGCCCCTGGGATGTCTATCAGGGAGCTATTTCAGTTGCTCCCTGAGGCATTCACATCTCAACCCATCTGTGTCTGATCCTAAGTTACTTATGACTGCCAGAGATCAGGGATTTCCCCACAGATGAGGGGAGGGGGGTGGAACATCATTTCTGTGTTTGACAGCATGCAGAAAGCATTTATTTCCCGAGAAGTGGAATTTAGGTGACTTAAAAATATCAGTAAAGATTAGTTATTAAGGAAAAGACACTCCATCCAGCAGCTGCTTTTTTCCCCTTAAAAATATCCCCCTTGGTATAGGATTAGGTGGCAATGAGCATGATGAACATGGAAAATGAAATTCTCTAATAGCACAATCCACCTGCAAGCCAAATGTTACACAAAGACCTTGGCAAGGCTGAGAGAAGAAAAAGAGAGCATAAAAGACTTTGTACTGCAGTAATCTCTAGAGTGCTTCCCAACTATGACTGGAGTTGCTGATCTCATTTCTTGGAAAGGCAAAGATATTTATCCCCATTTTCAAAAGCCAGGAGGCTGAGCACCTTGCTCACAGGTACCACAGGGGTGTTGTGCTCACAAGGAGGGACCCTGAGGTGCATCTGATCTCCCTGTGAACTGTATCTTCAGCTGGGGACAGGTTCTGCTCACCGGGTCATGGACAAGGAGATTGTTTTTGGGATTAGCTCCTCCAGAAATGCATCTGCAGGTGGGGACCACCCTGGACAATGCTTTGTACAACCACAGGCTTCAGGGCTTCTGTGGTGATTTAACCCCAGGCAGCAGCTCAGCCCCAGGAGCCACTCGCCCACTCCTGCTGGTGGGATGAGGGAGGGAACTGGAAGAGAAAAGTGAGAAAACCCGTGGGCTGAGATGAAGACAGTTTGAGCAGGTGCAGCAAAAGCCATGTGTGCAAGCAAAGCGAAACAAGGGATTCATTCACTGCTGCCCATGGCAGGCAGAAGCTCAGCCACCCCCAGGGCTCCATCAGGTGTCACAGTGGCTTGGGAAGACAAACTCAGAGTGTCCCCCCTTCCTCCTTCTCCCCCAGCTCTATGTGCTGGGGGTGATGCTGTGTGGTCTGGGGGATCCCTGGGGTCAGCTGGGGTCAGCTGTCCTGGCTGTGCCCCCAGCTCCTTGTGCCCCCCAAGCTCCTCACTGATACCCTGGCTGTGTGTGCTCCCTGCTCAGTGATAACTCCAGCATCCCTGTGTGATCAGCCCTGTTTCCTGCACAGAGCCAAAACCCAGCTGCTGTGAGGAAAATTAACTCTGCCCCAGCCAAACCTTACAGACCATCAGGTTAGTTTAGTTCCTGCATTCACTGAACTGAGCATAAATGCCATCTCTTGGTGACATTTCTTTTCACTGATGCAGCTGTCAGAACATTCTCCATCCTGTCTGTGGGGTGATGTCTTGTGCTGCTGTTTGTGGCAGAGGCTGGAGGCTCCTGGAATGCAGCAGTCCTTGGATAAAATGCTTGTCAAGTGTTGGAGAAATAGTGTTTGATAGTTGTATGTTCCCTTAGCAGAGCTTCTGGTGCAGTGCACCTGCCTCTGACTCTGGACCATCCACAAAACTGGGACAAAATGCAGGTTTTTTTTCCTGCTTCTCGTTGTGCAGAAACTTCAGCTGATGCCAAATCCTGTCACACAGGGCACATTCATGTGGAATGATAAAAGGCTGGGATACACACAGGAACTGTTTCAGTCTGTGGCACGTGAAAGGCTTTGCAAAAATGTGAAAAAACACATTTGGGGTTACTTACGTGGAAAATTAACTTCCACTCAGGAGAAGCCTTGGTTTAAGTGGTGTTGAAGATGTCAAGTTGCTAAGTTGCTAAAGTTAACTTTATGGAGAAATTTGAAATTATGGAGGATAACAGAAGTTCCACAATATTGTCAGAGTTTCAGGGTACTTCACACCTAAAGAATATATTTTGGTATTTTGTGTGCATTGATTTAGCACTATGACTCCGAGACAATCTCTAATAAGTTGAGCATTCAGAGGTTTAGTCTGGCCAATGAATTTGGAGGTTTAGTTTTGTTAACAGCACCTGGAAGCAAACTCACCAAAACCCAATAAATTCTTTAGGCAGCACACCAGTGGCTTGGTTTGCTTCTGCATTATAATTCAGAATTCCAATGTTTCTGCACACTGGAAATTTTGGTTTTTAGCCAACTGCACTACTGGAGATAAAAGCATCAGTGCTTACTGATTCTAAATCTGTGATTAATAAGTTGGACTAACACAAGTTAGTAAAAGTCTGCTTTGGTAAGTGCTTGGCCTTACCTTTAATAAACACGGCATTTGGTGGTTTATGACATTAGGGAGTCTCTTTGTGTGGTGTGCTTAAATTTCCCTTGGGCAATTTTCATTGAGGTTGAGACCAGCTTGATTGGAAAATTTAATGGCTTTTTCCATTTCCCTTCCCTTTTGCCAATCTGCTCTTTAAAGCTGCTCTTTCATGATGTGTGAATTTGTCTCCATTTGAAGAACTAACATCAGATACAACTGAGAAAGCAGATTTTAGAAATGAGCTATTAGGCAGAGAAGAGGCACTTTTAAGATGCTTGCAAGTTGCACAGCAACCAGAAGAACATATAGTCATTTGATTTCTCAAATGACTTTGACTTTGACTCAAGGGAAAAACAGTTTTATTCTCCCCTCAGAGCCTTCTATCATATGTGATAAAGAGAAAACGTGTTTATAACATTTTTCTCCCTCAAAAGAAAACTTAAAAAAATGAAGTTGTGCCTCATCTCAGAGAAGCAGCAGCATCTCTTGCCCTGTGAGTCACTGCAGAACATACCCAGTAGCAGCTGCTGATTGGGATCTTGAGAAAACAGAGCAGTGTAACCTTCTGTTTCCTCCAGGTTTTAAACACAACGTGCTGACCCTCTGAAATCAGAGTTAAAGCACAGCCAAACACCAGTCGATGCTTGGCAGTTTTCCAGTTTCTGTAGAATTGTTTCTCTTACCTGCCCAGAGCAGCTGTGGCTGCCCCTGGATCCCTGGCAGTGCCCAAGGCCAGGCTGGACATTGGGGCTGGGCGCACCTGGGACAGTGGGAGGTGTCCCTGCCCATGGCAGGGGTGGAAATAAGATGAGCTTTAAGGTCCCTCCCAACCCAAACCATCCTGGGATTCTGTGATTTTATGATCACTGTCCCCACACGTGGAATTTTACAGTAATGTTTTCTCATCACTACAAGCAGCAGGTCTTGGCTTTTTCTGGAGACCATCACCCCATGAGCTGCTGCCTGTTTTCAGCTGCCTACGTGTGCTGGTTGATTCCAAATCACACACTCTTCTGATACTATTTTCCCTAGCCCTCTGGAGCAGAGTGTCATCAGTTATGTGCCAATGCAGAAGTCATCAGAAGCTTATTGTTGTAATAACACATTGAAATCCAGCTTCATAAATGCCAGACAGTTCCCTTGGAGAGCTTACTTCCAGTGCTAGTTTGGGTCATTCCATAGATTTGAACTACCCAGTCCAAAAATGGTCTGATTCTGATATAAACAGCCTGTTAAGACATATAAAATATATTACCAAAATCTAAAAATACTTACAGAAGTGAATGACTTCATCAGAATGAGCAACTAATTTTTCCTTTTGTTTGGCCTTGGTTTAGTCATTTTGAGCATGGCAATGACAGGGCTCTGCTTGCTTGGAGCACTCTGAGAACTGTGCTTAAAAGTCCTCCCAGTACTGGGCAGTTTTTGTGGTGAATGAATATTTAGAAGATTTGGGTGTGGGCTAAAGATTTTTGAAGGAAACCAGAGTTGTCTTGGTCTTGCAGACGTCTCTGGTTGGTTCTGGGTCTGGAAAGCCTCGAGGACCATGGGGCTGTGCAGGTGTGGTCAGGAACACAAAGTCTCCTGGCACTGAGCAGAAACCCCAAAGGCTGTTTGGTGTGAGAGCAGCCTGGAGCACGTGAGGTGTGTCCTGGGTGAGATGCACCAAACCACCAGCACAATGCTGTTTGTTACAGAGTGAAAGTGAACTGTCAAATCCTCCTGTGACCAAAGATTCCTTCTGGCCTCCAATTAATCCCTTGCCTTTTACAGCTGCTCTCTGCCTGAACAGCCAGGCAGGGCTCCAGATGTGCTGTCCTGCTTCCCACCAGATGTCACCTGGCCACACCTCACGCTGCTGGCTGCTGTCTGCTGCCAGCCCAGCCCACACACACACCCTGCACACTCCGGGAGATGTTCTCCCTCTCACACACACTCCCAGAGCTTTGCACCTTTTCCCTCCTGCCTCAGCTTTCAGTCACTTTTTTAAGATGCTGGCAGTGACTTGTTCGAGGCGGTGGAAACCTGAGACATTGTGGAAAGGAACGTGCTCCAACACGTGGGGAGGAACAGCTTGTAGTAATTCTCGTGGTGCTGCTTTTGCACGAGGCTGCGTGTGTGGGGAGTGGCTGATCTGCAAGAGATGCTGCAAGTAGAAAAAAATTTCTTCCATGAGAAGGAATCCTAAATCCTGCATAGAAAGAGTGCAGCTTCCCTCCTTTTTTCCCCTTATCTCCCAAATATGCTTTTCCAGCCCATAGATGGCCCCAAATGTAATCTGAGGGTCTGTGTGGGCTCTAACACATAAGTGAGGGGGAGCCTATGTGTGTGGGCCTGATATTTCTGGGTCTGAGAGATTTTCGCCTGCTAACTTTCTCCCAAGGGAGAAATTCTGAAGAAAGCTTCTTCTCCAAACAAATCCTGGCAAACAATTCTCCTTTCTCGAAACAATCTTTCTCCAGGTGGTGTTTTGCTTTTCTAGTTCTCAAAACATTTGAGCTGTTTCTCTGGTTTAACCAATGGGATTGGAGAGGTGTCGTTCCTGCTCACCAACCATGTTAACTCTGTATCAGAACACCTTATAAAAAGGTAGCAAGAATCAGACAACGAAGTTTTTTCTGTGTTCTTTGCCTTCTGAAATATTTAGAGTCTCTCATCTTCTCTCGTGTCCCACAACGACACACGTGGAGTACCAGTCAGCAATAATCTTTCTTTCTTTTTCCCTCCCCAGTTTGTTGCTCAGCCAAACTGCCAGCAGCTGCTGGCGACGCTGTGGTACGACGGCTTCCCAGGATGGAGGAGGAAACACTGGGCAGTGAAACTGCTGACCTGTGTCACCATTGGGCTGCTTTTCCCCGTGCTGTCCGTGGCGTACCTGATTGCACCCAAGAGCAGGCTGGGACTGTTCATTAAAAAGCCATTTATCAAGTTTATCTGCCACACTGGCTCGTACCTGACCTTCCTGTTCATGCTCCTGCTGGCGTCCCAGCACATCGTCAGGACCGACCTCCACATGCAGGGGCCACCTCCCACCATCGTGGAGTGGATGATCCTGCCCTGGGTTCTAGGTAAATCCCACACCTGACCCTGCCCTGGGTTCTGGGTAAATCCCACACCTGACCCTGCCCTGGGTTCTGGGTAAATCCCACACCCCAATCCTGCCCTGGGTTCTAGGTAAATCCCACACCCCAATCCTGCCCTGGGTTCTGGGTAAATCCCACACCTGACCCTGCCCTGGGTTCTGGGTAAATCCCACACCCCAATCCTGCCCTGGGTTCTGGGTAAATCACACATCCAACCCTGCCCTGGGTTCTAGATAAATCCCACACCCCAATCCTGGGTTCCAGGTAAATCCCACACCCAACCCGGCCCTGGGTTCAGGTTAAATCCCACACCCAATCCCTGGGTTCTGGTTAAATCCCACACCCCCCT
>WAAE01001253.1:551778-747181 GCA_013400495.1 Nicator chloris
TACATTTTACAGAACCAGAGCAGTTAAAATTCACAGAACCAGAGCAGCTGCATTTTTCAGAACCAGAGCAGTTACATTTCACAGAACCAGAGCAGCTGCATTTCACAGAACCAGAGCAGCTGCATTTCACAGAACCAGAGCAGTTATCTTTTTCAGAACCAGAGCAGTTACATTTTTCAGAACCAGCTCTTGTGTGTTACCTGCTCGCATCTGGCTGCACTTTGCTCAGAAAATGCTTCTGCTTTTACAGTTACATTACAAACCCAGTTAATGTTGTAATTGATGCACTCAACTGTACCCAGTGTTTCAGCTGTAATTAAGACCTCTGCTTTAGCAACTCTCCTAAAATTGCCATGACAAATTAACTAATAAGAAAATTAATACGAAGAAAGCCTTTTGGTTCTGGCATGGGAAGGAAAGCATCCAATAATTCACTGCTTTTCTTCTTCCCTTCCTTCTCCCTCCACCCCATTGTTCCTAGAATGTGCATTGTTTATAATGTGCAGTCGTATTTAGGAGGAAAAAGAACAAAAGTATGGAAATTTACATCTGGAACCTGCTAAAATCTGAACCCTTTTAAATGTTGAAAGAGAAGGAGGTTGTGTATGAACTCCTGGACATAAGGAACCCACAGACTGTGAACTCAAAAGTAAAACAAATTTTAAAAAATTCTAGTTTTTCAGTTTAGGCCAAGAACAGCCAACACACCCAAAGCCTCTAAGGAAAACCTGGTCCCACATCTCTCACCATCAGGGGCTCGTAATGTAGTAGGCAGAATTCATCAAAAAGCATCATTAAACCTTCATCTCTGCCCTGATCGAGTCAGCTTCAGTCCTACACACCGACTGTGAGTCTGAGAGCAGCTGAGGTGGACGGGGTTAAAAGTCCTTTTTGCACCAGAGCACCTGGTTAGGATTTCCCTGTGGAGGGTTGGAACCAGTGGGAGTGACTCTCAGAGTTTCCTCAGAGCCATTACAACACAGCTCACCTTCACACCCTTGTTCTCTCCTTCCTCAGTACAACGGTTCTCGCCCGCGGGAGGAGTGGGAGATGTGGCACCCGACCCTGATTGCAGAAGCCCTCTTTGCAATATCCAACATCCTGAGCTCCCTGCGCCTCATCTCCCTGTTTACAGCCAACTCACACCTGGGGCCCCTGCAGATTTCTCTGGGACGCATGCTGCTGGACATCCTCAAATTCCTTTTTATCTACTGCCTGGTGCTTCTGGCTTTTGCCAATGGACTGAACCAGCTTTATTTTTATTATGAGACCAGTGCCTCGGAGGAACCCAACAACTGCAAGGGGATCCGATGTGAGAAACAGAACAATGCCTTCTCCACGTAAGACATCCTCTCCTTTCTGCTTCTGAGGCTGCTCCCCCGTCCCCTGCCTGCCCTGCTGCTGTCACTGCACTGACAGAGCCTTTATTTATCCATTTGCAAACAGCAGGTGAGGTGGTTGGCTCTGCAGGGAGGGTGGGAGTTCAGTGGGGCAGACATTCTGCTGAGCTCTGCAGTCACAAAGACCCTGACTTAGGTCTGGCAGTGGGAGACCTTTTGGGTCTGGACCAAGGAATTTCCCTGCATGATCCTGCAACTTGAATCTTACTATGTCAATGCACATTTTCAGTATATTTGAAATGTCCTTTTGCTTTTGCCTAATTACTGAAGGAGGGGAATCTGAGCAAAATGAAGAAAATAAGGGATAAACCTATTAAAACCAGGTATTAATAAATAACGTGACAAAGCAACAACAACAATCTCACCTAGACCCATTTTTATGGATACATGATGTTGCAGGCTTCTCTGATTTCCTTGCAGACTAAAATCCCAGCAGAACCTCTTTTTTTGCTGGGAATGCTGGTACTTTACTGAGATGCTGGCATGGAAATTGCTGTGAGGACAGCTGGCAGAGCTGAAAGAGAGAGCACATGCTGAAAAATGACATGAATTGTCTTGCTGATGTATTTGTTTTAATTACTAATAGTAGGAATAATTATAATAATCAGCCCCCACCCGATTGTTCTTGCTGCTTGCACAGTACTTAACTCACAATGGCAGGAGAAATAAATAAAGCACGGGCTAGAAAAAGGCCCACGCCCTGCAAACAAGCAAAACAAAACTGTTGTCCACCACTTCATGCTGAATTAAATAAAACTTGTCATGATGCCCAATAATTCCCCACCCTCTGTCAGCTGAAGGCTTGGGGTTAAGGAAGGATTTGGGATGTATTTGCATCGTTATCAAAAACAGATGATGGCTGAGGCCACATGACTTGGTTGGGTGAGGAAAGGTTCCAGAATTATCCTGTGGGCTCTCTCCTAAAAGAAATATGGAATTTTCATGGGATAGTGCCCATCCTTCAAGAGCAGCAGACCAGACATGTGCCTTTTCCCACTGCAGAGCAGGAACAGGCTTGATCCATTTTCTCATCAGACCCATCTCTGTCTGGGGGAAGTGAACGGACCTGTACTGTGCTAATGAGGAACAGAATTAAAGATTTCAGACTTTCTTCTGTTTCAGTTGCTTCACATGCTCCAGAAATGTGTCGTGCTGCCCTTGCAAAGGAATTAAATAACAAATACCATTCCTTGATCTGCGTCCATATTGATGCAGCAGCCAGAGGGAGGGAGGTTTGGCAAGCACAGTGTGTGTTAAGGGGTAAATTCTACCTCAGGAAGGGTCAAACCCACAAAACCCAGTACAAAATCCTGCCTTTCTCTTGAGCTATGGTGAACAGATGTGTTCAGTTCTGCATTCTGGTTTGGGCCTGCCACCACTGCAAACCAGTTTTTTTACAGATTTCATTGTGTCAGGTAAGTGGAGAAAGCAACAGCAGGATTTGACTGGAGAAAAAGAGCATTGGGCCAGCAGGAAAAAACAAACAAAGCAACAAACCAACCATCCTGAAGTCTGTGAGAAGGTGTAATGTCTTGGGAGCTAAAAATTATACAAGAAGCACTTGGCAGAAAGTGTGTAGATCAGCTTAAATACAAACCACAATTTCTGCCACCCCAACATTCATTTAAACCCCCTGCCAAGGGAATGTAGCACAGAAAGGAAATTGAGGGGGCTCAGCCTTTGTGGCAGAGGTTTTTGTAAAACAAAATCACAGTGGGAGGGGATCCATTAGGAGTGAGGTCTCCTGGCAGGGGACAGAACACTCTGCAGGTACTTTTTGTTTGAGGCTCGCTTAAGAAATTTATTTAATGCGTTCTTAAAAGTTTAAATGGTCGTTATTAACACCCCCAGCACAAGCTGACATTTGGCTGGGGAGCAGATGCACAGCATGGGGCAGTGGCAGATCCAAATATTGGACTGGGGGGGAAGCAAACGAGGCTGGAGCCAGTGCAGCCAGAGCTGGGTACCCTGACTTTGCTCACAGCTCATTCCTCGTGAAGGAATAAATCTGAAAAGCTTTGAATCAGTGCACTTGGATTCCCACCAGCATTCCTGGGCTCACCCAGAGAGCTCTGATTCTGCAAGGGGAGCAAAGAGGGTCTGTGATCTGTGATCTGTGATCTGCCCCTGGTGTGTGTGCAGCTCGTGTCAGGTGTGACACCTGTTCACTGCCACACGATTTCCTGTTACTCTCAGATGGTGGCTTTAAGGTTTTCGTGGTGAGGGAATCTTCTGCATTGCACACACAGATCATGGAAAAGTAATATGCCTTTGTGACAGCAATGAGGGGAAGTCATGAATAATTTAAAGTTTTCTGCTTTGGCCTTGCCATCCCTCAGAAAGCAGAGTGCCTGCTGCTTAGGCAGATGATTGGAAAATGCGTTTATAGCTGTGATGCTGGCAACTGAAGGGGGGAGATGAGAGTGAGGAAGAGGAGGAAGGGGTGGAGGAAGTCACACTTCCCTGCCTGCTGTGTCTTTCTGGAGGGTCAGGCTGCCATTCCCCCTGGGTACAGGTTCCTGTGGCACGGGGGGCACTTGCTGTCTGCCAGCTGCCATGGAGAGTGGTGGAGCTTTGGGAATTCTTCTGTTTGGTTAGGGTTCCAAATGCACTCAGCAGGACACGAGAGTGCATCAATCACAATTTCCAAAGTTCTATTTCTTTATAGCTGCTTCTCCAGGGTAGTGTGAGCCCCCCTGAAACACAGACTGTGAAGAGGCTGTGGACCTGTCCTGTCATTAAACCCTGAGCCTCACTGCTGGGCAGAGCTGCAGGAACCACTTGGTGTCTGTGCCAAGGGCACTACATGCCCACATGTGAATGTGTTGGCTTCGTCTGGGCCCAAATGACACACCTGGGTAATAGTGTGCATCCAGAACCATGCACTGATCACTTCTAGAGCTGATTTCAGTTTAATGATGAGAGTTTAATTCCTGTCTCTCTTGTGCCTACAGCCCAAGCGGTATTTCTACTGTTAACAGTAAAAATATTATAAATATTTTAAAAGACAGCTAGCACTCCACCACTTCCAGTAAAGAAATGCTTGGCATTCTTTGGTTAATCCTTATTTTACTACCTCAGTTCTTTAATAAGCCTAACAAACAGCCTGAGCTTTGGGAGAAACATTTTTTTTGTTTTAAGCATCTTTATGATTTTGGCCAGTGAAAAACATAAGATACATCCACAAAGTATAAACGAAATCCTCATATAAGGCATGGGGATACATGTGAACAAATGGCTGGAGATGATGGGAGAACAGATTCCTGGTATGTCAAGTAAAGCATCTGAATTATTCATACTGATTTGTCTAGTAGGCACATTTGGAAACATCTGCTGACCTCAGGCCAAAATGGAAACTCTTAAACGGGCGTATAAATGTCATTTTTGGATGATATAAATGCCGTATTTTGGGAGGCCAAAACAAAGATGCCCAACTAGAGCAATTATTTAGATTGCTGATTACGCATCTGACGAGACTGCGAAAGGTCACTTGTCTGTGGCTGAAGCAAAGAGAGACCTGGGATGATCTCATCAGCTCGGGGGGTCGGGTCTGGTTCATCTAGGGAAGGAGGCCTCCAAAAGAAGAGAAGCTCTTGAGCTGAATTAATGTGATGACTCTCTTCCATCTGAGTCATTACTGAGCAGTGGCTGCAGGGTTCTGCCAGGGAACTCTGCCCGTGGTGGGTGGGAGCTGCTGCACCAGCCACTCAGGGCCACCAGAGTTTTGGGCAGGTGCACTGCAAACACAGCAGAGTTTTGGNACCACTCAGGGCCACCAGAGGTTTAGGCACATACACTGCAAACAGAGCAGAGTTTTGGGCAGTGCAGTGCAAACAGAGCAGAGGTTTGGGCAGGTGCACTGCAAACACAGCATTTTTGTGCATGTGCACTGCAAACAGAGCAGAGTTTTGGGCAGGGGCACTGCAAACAGAGCAGAGGTTTAGGCACATACACTGCAAACAGAGCAGGGTTTTGGGCAGGTGCATTGCAAACAGAGCAGAGGTTTGGGCAGGTGCACTGCAAACACAGCAGAATTTTGGGCAGGTACATTGCAAACACAGCATTTTTGGGCAGGTGCACTGCAAACAGAGCAGAGTTTTGGGCAGGTGCACTGCAAACAGAGCAGGGTTTTGGGCATGTGTATTCCCAACAGTGTCACAGCAGCTGAAGCAATTGCAAGCTCTCAGCCTGCATTAGAGCAAAAGGTGGAAGTGGCTGTGATTTCTGCCATCTCCCACCTCGTGGAGTGTTGTTGTGCACTGTTGAACTGCTGCAGTCACGCTGTACGTGGGGATGGGTTCCTGAGCATTTATCCTGCAGACATGTTAATGATGCAGGCACTGATTAAACAGGAGAGTTTATAGATAGCAGCACTATCGCAGCATGGCAATTTTAATTAAATAGAATATATTGTGGCTGCTCTTTGCATGTCTGCAGAGCGGGAAAGGGAGCCTTGGGTTCCTCAGGGCAGTTGTGCTCACTGCATCTCACAAGGATGTGGGCTGGGCTCTTGGACAGACAGCAAATGCTGTTGATGGGACAGATCTGGCATGCATTGGCTGGGTCACTGACATGCATTGGGTCACTGTGGCTGAGCACAGGGTGTCCCCAGGGCAGGATAAATGCCTGTGCTGAGTGGCTGCTCTCTCTGATCTCCCAAGATCTGTGTGTTCCCTACCTGAAGGTCATTTTCCACCCCCCAGCATCAAGTAGCCAGCTAAAAATCTGCCTTTCTTTGCAGACTTTTCGAGACCCTGCAGTCACTCTTCTGGTCCGTGTTCGGGCTGCTGAATCTCTACGTCACCAACGTGAAAGCCAGACACGAGTTCACAGAATTTGTTGGGGCCACGATGTTTGGGACCTACAACGTCATCTCCCTCGTAGTGCTGCTGAACATGCTCATAGCCATGATGAACAACTCCTACCAGCTCATTGCTGTGAGTTACCTCCTTCCCTTTCTGCTGTTGTTCCTCCCCACGTGCCTCGCTTGTCTGACTTGCAGCAAGTGGGTCCCTTTGGGCTGCTGGAGGCTGCTGCCCCCAGTTTCTGCCAGCAGGTGGTTGGGAGTTCTGCTCACCAGCCTGAATCATGCCTGCAGAGGAGGTTTTGCTCTGTTTGTAAAGCTCCTGAGCTGGAAAAGGCTCATGGGCTGTGATCTGCCCCTGTCTCCTCCTGTGGAGTAACCTTGCTGACCACCTTGGGTGTATAAAGGGAAACCTTCCCACTGCTTCCTGAGGTTTGCTTTTAACCTGGGGGGTGGGTGTTGTGGTATATTTTTTTTTATCCTATTTCTGTTTCCTCATGTGAAACCTTGTGTGTCAGGAGCCCAGTCCTGAAATTTCATTTTCCACAGTCTTCCCACTTGAAATTCGATCATGTCCATCTGTAATAGCAGAGTCTCCTGGCTGTAAGACCATAATCTGAGATTCCTGAGTAATCCCAGTGCAGGATGGATCTGAGCTGAGGCAGAGTGGGGCTGTAGAGCCCTTATCAAACTGAACTTTCATTTGAATGTTCAAAACTGGTTTCTCCACTGTAATCTCATTCTGTGTACCCAAAAGCCAATCTGTACCCTGATGATTAAATTTGTCAACAGACTGAAAGCTAAGGCAGCATGGCTCTGCATTTTAAGGCTCTAAGGTCAGTATGGAAGGAAGCAAACTCTTGTGTGCACAGCACTTCAGATAAACCAGTGGGCACTGACTCTCCAGTTCTGAGCACTGACCTGATAGGATTGCAGACAGTGAGGTGATGAACTGCTGCATCATCTGGGAACAAAACAGGAGTGGGGGGAGTTGTTTGTGTCCTTGGCTGGCCACTTGGTGCAGAGTAGAGGCTTCCCCCTCTGCTTTGGGTGACTCTTGGTTTATTCTAGAAGATCAACCAGAGCAAAAACAGAACCAGCAGCAGTTCTCCTACTTTCATTTCCAAATTCCTGGACAAGTCTCCAGGGAAATGTGTGGTGAGCTCCTTTCCTGGCTAAAGCACAGAGGGGAGTATTGAGTTGTTTTCTTGAGCAGGTTCCACAACTGTTGTTGATTATCTGCTGATTCAAGTGCCTCCTAAATTCACTTGGTCAAACTGAGCACAGGCCCCTTAAGTTGCTGATTCTCTTGGACATCTGATCTTTAACATGGTAAAAAGTATGAGAAAAACTGGACCAGTGACCTTCCAGATGAGCAGAAAAGCAGTTTGTCACAAAGGCATCGTGGCTTTATCAGTCTGTTTCAATGCTTCAAGTGCTTTCTCTCTGTTCACTGCTACTCCTCACATTCCAGGGAGACTGGAATGAGGGACAGAAAACAAAGATTCTCTCCTTGGCCATTTTCACCAATCCCCTCTCCTTTAATATCATGGAATAGGCTTGTCACCAAGCCCAAGCCTAAGGCTGCCATAAGAATAGCAGTATTTGCTGTTCACTGGGCCACAAACCACTCATCATTCTTTCCCCTGAATAATTCGAGTGATGCAATGACACATCACACACAGTCCCACATGAATTAGAGGGACCCATCATAACAATTAACTGAACTGAAGGGTCCAGAGAGGGCTGCTGTGTTGATGGTTTTGTGTCTGGAGCAGCTGGGAGCAGGCAGTGGCCCCAGCAGAGTCTGCCCTTGACAGACCCAGGGGAGAGGACTGAACTCTCCAGATAACCGAGGCAAAGCACAGAGTTCAGAGAGCAGCATGAGCCCCTGCTCGGGAAAATGACACTGGAGATGCTACAGGAGACTTTGTTGTCACTTGAGGTGCCTCTCTGTGGCTGATACCGAGAGCAGTGACATTTCCTGGGAAGGCAAGGGGCAGTCACTTCCAATCTCTTCCCGTGCGGTGCTTGGGTTGGAAGCTGCATTTCTGCGTGCTCCCTCTCAGGGACACATTTCCTTCATGTGTCTTCTCAGGGCAAACATCAATTAATCTCTCCCCCGAAGAAAAGAAGCCGTTAATAAACGTTGAGCTTTACAAATGTGGGTCGTTAATTAACCTCCGGTAATCAGGTTCACCCCCTGCTGAATCACAGCAGGCTGGGTGCTAGACTGGGCATTTCTTCCTCCTGGTATTTATGTCACGTTGGATGACATGGAATGACAGCATTCCAGAGGGGAAGGAGGGGAAAGGAGCCCTTGGGGTGGGGTGGAGATCTTCTCCTCCCGTGCATCAGCAGGAAATCCTGTGCCACCAGCATCCCTGCAGAGCAGTAAAACAGGCGTGGGGGATGAGAGGAGGGAGCATCTCTGCCTGCTGACTCCCCTGCGGTGGAGCTGTGAGGACATCTTCATTAATCCGGTTTGTTAATGAGCCACAGGCACTGCTGCAATGCAAACAGGCTTTCTCCCCTCCTCTCTTGCAGGGACAAATACACCCAAATGCCTTTGCAGCAGTTGTTATCCGGGTCAGCTTTTCTCCAATACTCACACGCGAGTTTCTGCTGTGAGGTTTGAGAAAGGAGAATCTGAGCTGCTCTTCCTTGGCCCTTGGTTGTGTCTGCCCAGTCTGGGGATCAGGGCTTGGTGCTTAATCAGGCACTGCAGGCACACAGCATGGAAGCACCAGTGTCTGTGGAAGGCAGAGCAAGGCAAGCAAAGAGTAAAACCTCTGCTTCAAGTGGTTCTTGACTCAGAGAAGGAGGAACTTTTCTGCCATAATTTTGTTGGTTTTTTCCTCAGCTCTTTCAGACTTCAATAAATACCTACTTCCAGGGGTGCCCTGAAGCAGTTTCAATACCGATTATTTTCAGACAGCCCATTTTTCTCTTTTGCCAAACCATAGTTTGGTTATGGCAGACACCATCTTTCACCAAGAAAGCAAACAAAATCCAAATGCAATCCCCCAAATTTCCATACGTTTCGTGCTCTTTCAATATGGGAAGATGAGAATGTTTTATACAAGCAGCACAGGATGCCAGGGGATGTTATGCACTGCCAGCTGCCTCATCTCAATACCTCCCCAGACATGACAGAAATGCCATTACCCGAGGATGGGAGGAGGAATTTATCACAATCACAAGAGGAAGGACAAGGGAATGATGTGAGGGCAGTCAGGTGGCTCCATCATTTGTAAGTGGCAGAAAGAAACCGAGTGGGTGGTGAGGACACTTCATGTGATGGGCTCTTTCTCATCAGCCCCTCGGCTGCACCTGAAGTCACACCATCCTCCTGCCAGCTGCTAATGTTTTCAGAATAAGTGGGATAGGTGGTGTTCCCGAGGGTGCAGGAGCATTTTGGCCCTGGGGGTGCCCTCGGGTGCAGGTACAGCTTGCAGGGAATTCACAATTACCGTGTATTTTCTGCAAGCCTGCTCCTTGTGGCCACACCCGTGATATTCTGGGGAGTCAGGCCAGAATTAGTCACTGGAGCTGCACCACCAGTTCTGACCCTGCAGCAGCAGGAGCAGTCTCAGTGGAAGAGCAGCAACCAAGGGCTGTGCAGGAGGAGAACTGGGGGCTGTGAGCTGCTGGGCAGAGCTGCAGGTGAGCTGGGTGATAAATGGTGCACAACAGCCCTGCTGCACGACCCACCACCTGCACTTCAGAGAGAGATGTGAGCCCTCACAGCTTTCACATGCTCTGGGATAAAAGCACAAAGATGCTTAATACCCCAGGGATTTCTTACACCAAAGTGAGCCTGAGGAAAATTCCCTCCAAGTCCCGTGTGTGAAGGTGCTGCAGCCTCGAGTGCGTGGTGCAGCGCCCGTGTGTGATGTTGGAATAATGACTTCACTCCAGCAGGGAGTATAAAGTTACAAAATTGTTCTGTGTACTGTATTTTGTACCCTCCTGTTGGTTGGTGTGTCTGTTATTTCCAGCTAGCTCATCTCAGACAGCTGTTACTGCAAAAGACTGCAGTCTTTAAAATTGAAAAAACCCAGAAAATCAATTTTAAGTGTGTCTCTGAGAGTAGTGTGTGTCTAAATTGGGACTTGGTTGTTTGGGTTGGAGGAATCAGGGCATTGGGCACCAAACTTGGGGTGCAGTTTTAGCTGATGAAAGTAAATGGGGTGGATTAACACAAGTAGTTAAGGAAGAGAATGAAGAAATATTTTGCATAGCAAACCAAACGCTAAAAAATAAATAAAACTTTGACTACAAGAATAGGGATATTAGACACGGAATTTTCTCAATTTTTGCAGAGTAGAGAGCTTAAAAATTAAGGCATGGAGAAACTTAAAGACTTTTCAGCTCCTTACAACGTTGTTTCCAAGATAACTTTGGATTTCCCCCAGGTGGCAGTTTCAAACTTTCCTTCATCTGCAGAGCACAGGGATTCCTCCCCTTCTCTGCACCAGCTGAACTCCCTCAGCACCGTGGCAGTAATTGCTGCCCAGTTTAATTCACAACACCAGCAGAAATTCTCTTCCCCACTGTGATTTGTGACCCTTTGGACTGTCAGAAAATGTTCCTCTGCTTGCACGACCCGCACAGTTATTCCCTGGTGGTTTTGCTAAGGAGGGGTTTTATAAGTCAATAAACTGAGTTTGAGATACAACAGCTGCCCAGTCCCTGCATGTGGCAGATTTTGGGGTGGGGGGGTATTCCCCTGTAGAGGTAAGGCCAGCTCCTAAATCTGGACTCAGGACTAAGCTCTTGTAAAGCATCAGGAGATGTTTCTATCACCAGGCCCATTTCAGTTCCATTAATTTGGATTTTGTAGAAATTAAGCCGTCGGTGGTTTTTAACTCTGTCATACAGCAGGAAATGAAATTATGCTCTTGTTGTGCTGCCAATACAACCTGGGATTAATATTTCTTGAAGCTTTTTATGGTGCAGCAAAACAAGGAGGTTCTGGAAAGAGGATGAAAGGGCTCTTGCTTGGTTTGCCAGCGGAGGGAAATACCCCTTTTTTGAAAAACCCTCAGCTTTGTGGCCCTCAGAGCCTCCAGCTGACCAACACACACATTGCTGGTCACTGCCCACATGCAGAAGCCGTGGTTGAGGTGCAGGTGACACTCTCACACCTTTTCCTTACCCTACAGCACAACTGTAATTACCCAGATCTCAATTCCTGCGCTCCTAGAGCTCATCCGTGACATCAGCAATAATTAATTGAAACGAGAAGTTCTCCTGCACTTAGTGCCTTCAGTGCCACTTGGACAGGCAGACAGGACAAGGGGGAATGGCCTTGAGCTAAAGGAGGGTGGATTTAGATAGGACATAAGGAAGAAATCCTTCCCTGGCACAGGTGCCCAGAGCAGCTGTGGCTGCCCCTGGATCCCTGGCAGTGTCCAAGGCCAGGTTGGACAGGGCTTGGAGCAGCCTGGGACAGTGGGAGGTGTCCCTGCCATGGCAGGGGGTGGCACTGGATGAGCTTTAAGGTCCCTCCCAACCCAAACCATTCCCTGATTTCTGTTCCATTCCCCTGGGGTGCAATCCCTGTGAAGAAATGCTGGTGCCCCCGTCCCTGTTCCCTCCTGAGGAGCTGTAGCCCACCTCTAGAGCAGAGGGATTGATTCCCAAGGCTGAGTGCTCTCTCTGGACCTCGTGACTGCATGTGGGGGACTCCCAGCAGATTTTTATTGGGAAGTGAAGGGAAATGGTTTGCAGCAGTGGTGTGTTGGGATGCTCCCATACAGCCAGAGAGGCCTGTGTGTGAAATTAGCCCTGGAGCCTTGCTCCAGACTGGCAGGCAGCTTAATTGCTTTTTGTTAGCAAGCTAAAGGATTCATTTGGAGGTGTGGAACTGTTTGTCTTTTTGCTGGCTTTGGCCTAATTACATGTAACCCATGGACTGGAATCTGTTGTTAATATTCAGCTGGTGTTTGCAGAGCCTCTAAATAGAGACACTCGATGTGCTCCGGCTTCACATGCTGCATCTTCTGTTCTTAGACCAGACAAAGCTCATTCTCCAGCCTAGGATCCAAGCCTGCCACTCCTGTGGGTGCTGTCAGCAGAATCAGGAGGTTCAGCCTTTCTGTTGCTTTTAATCTTTGAAACACAGGAGTTTATGTGACCCTGGGAACCACCATGGCCAAGGCATTTCGGGGCTTGCTCAGGGCAGAAACCTTACACTGAAGTAAAAAAAGATGAGCTTGCAGTCTGTAGATGAGCCCTGGCTGATTTCAGATATTCCAGGGGGCTTGCTGGCATTTATTTCTGGAGTTTTCAGGGCTGGGCTCTGGGGACTTTTTGGTGTAGTTAACACCTCAGTGCCCTGCCTGACAGGTCAATAACTCTCTGCCCATTACGTGTGAGCAGCACAGCAAGGTTTGCTCTTGCTACATGATAGAAGTTGAAGTATCCAGATGGAACCACGTAGGCTGCAGCCCCCTGCATTATCCCATCTTTTATTTAGGCCTGACAAGCTCAATTAGCATTATCTTGTGCTTCTGCATCGAGGGGACTCGTGTTAGAAAGGCAGAGAGAAAAGAGGAGAAGTGAAAGATAAAAGAAGAAGATTATTGAGGAAAAAGCAGTGCAATACTAAAAGGGATTTATCTGGGAAGAGCTTTCCCCTGGTGCTGAACAGTGGAAACAGCTATATTACTAAGAATTCTCTGAAATATGACTTTTTAGAGGCCAGTGCTTCACAGATTTCCTTTTGCTACACGCTGCAATCTTGCAAATAAATTGATGCTGATCATATAGGTGCAAGTGGATACTCACAACCACTCCTAATTAAATGGGGATATGATTAATAGCCTGGATGCTTTAGCTCCTTGTCTGTTTGTGCTTGCTGGTCCTGTTCCTCCAGCCACTCAGCTCCAAGCCCTGCTCTTTGGAAGGAAACAGAGCCTTCTCTCCTGAGTCAGTGCTGTCTGCACAGCTCAAGGTTCACTTACAGGCTTGAGCAATTTCACACATTTATAATCTGTCCCTTCCCTTCGGCTCAAGGATGTATTTAAGTGGTCAGGACATAGGATTTTTTTTAATTCTTGAGCAATTACTCAATTTTTGGCAGCTAAGCTCAGGCTGTGCAAGCAGGCTGCCTTCCAGAGGTGTTGGGCACCTGCTGCTCCCTCTGGTGCTGTGCCCTTTGCAGGCTCAGTAAAACACATAATCCAGCTCCACTCCTCTGCTGAGGAGAGGAGTTTATGGCCACTCATAAAAGAGGAAAGCACTGAAGCATTTGGTGCCTGAATACATGCACAGAGTGGTGCTCCTGCGAGGAGCAGGGGGTGGGACCTGGGGAACAGCAGCCTTGCTCCCAGCTGACTTTGATTCTGAGGAGATAAAGGAATTCTGAGGAGATCTGGGGAGGTGAAGCCTCCAGAACCCCCTGCCACCCCCCCAGGCTGTCCAGCCCAGTTTCACAGTGTTCTGCCCCAGTCCTCAGCAGGACACTGTGACTCACAGGCTGGGTTTTGGGCTCTCCCCGTGGCTGCAGGCACACGTGGGGGAATGTCACGGTTTGTCCTTCCCCTTTGAAACACACCTGCAGCAACTCAGCTGGACAAGGCAAGGTCAGACCAAGTGCTTTGTACAGGGGTGCAGAGTGGTGAACTCTGCAGTGCTCCTTCCTTCCAGGGCAGGTTTGTGCCAGGGAATCATCCTGGCTGTGTCCAGCAGAGAATCCAGGTTCCCATCCACCAGCAGCAGGTGACCTGGACTGACAGACTGAGCTCCCTAAAGCCAGAGGAGAGAACTGGGTTTGATTCCTAAGCTTTAGGAATGGTTACTCAGGGAGGAACAGGCACTTTCTTGAGCCCAGCAGTATCTCCAAGTGTCATTCAGATGTGATACCTTTAGCAACGACAACTTCTTAGAATGGCTGGGGTTGGTTTTGAAGATCAAATCCCAGCCTGACTGGCTATGCAGAAAAAAATCAAAGACAATATTCTGGAAATAGGGCAAGCAGCAATGAGGCCAAGTTTGTTTATTTTTTGCCTCAGAACTAACAGAGTCATCAGTGCTCAAGCACTTTGGGTTAGCTGTGCCTGCTCAGCCCTCCAGTTCCCCAGGACTTGTGTGAGTGACTTGATTTTGACCTGGCTGCAGGTAGTTAACTTTATCAGCACAGATGCCCCTTATCTCTCTGACCTTCAGCATGAGAAGAGGCTCTTATCAGGCAGTGGTGGAGGAGAGAATGGATGGCAGGAAGAACAAAGCCTTGGTGATATCTTCCTCATTGTTTCTTCCTGCTGAGGCTTTTAGAGAGCTGCTTCTCTGCATGACCTTCCCACTGCTCCGATTTATTTGACTATTAAAATAAAAACTGCACTTAACTGGAATATGACTGCAGCAACAAAAAGGTGTCAGCTCCCATAATTTAACTGCACTAAAACCAGCACAATCCCCAGTTCTCTGTGTTTTCTCCAGGATAATATTCCCTGGCCTTCTCATTAGCTCTCGTTGTTTCCATCCGAGGTGCTGGTGGGAGATGAAAAGTATTTGATATATATATGTGTATATAACCTAAATACATTGTGGAATGCAGCGCATTGCAAGCCATAATACCAGTTTTAATTACGAATCTCTCCTGCACATGGCAGTGATAAATAGCAGAGATGCTAAAGCGTGCGTTTTGCAGGTACAAACAAACGATTCCCCGGGGCTGTGGGCAGGGGTGGCCAGTGCCACAGCTCCTGTGACAGGGCTGCTGTGGTGTCACCCAGGAGGGAATGTCCCTGCTCTCTGCCCGACCTGGCGCGTTCAGAAGCCACTTGTGGTTTTCTCTTGCGTTGCAACCGACCCCATTTCCATAATTCCTGAGCCTCTTTGGCTGTGCTCCAAAGATGGGGTCCTTGAGCCAACTTACAACAAACTGCAGGTCCTGTGCTGTGCCTTGTTGACATTGCACTGGCCATTCCCAAGTGGGGGGCACTGGACACTGCAAAATTAAGGAAAATTTTCCTAACTTCCTCCATTACAGTTTGTCCTTTCACAGGCTCTGCCATGTGGGATCTTCCCCCAGCTTTCGGGTTTTTAAGGCTCACAGTCCCAATGGTGGCTTATCTGCTATATCAAACTTTTGATTTGAGGTTTTTTTCCTCCTTTGTGCTCTCTTTGCTTTCCTCACCTAAGAGCCTTGCTGCCTTTTGCCAGACAAGGATACCTCTTGCCTGAAGTCAGTTACCTGCATCCTGGTCCAGGAATTCACCTTCCTTGTTTCCCATTTATTTATGAGTATTTCCTCAGGACGTGCCTATGCCTCTGCTCCTTTTCTGTGCTGGAGCCAAAATCCCCGTTGGAGCTGCTCTCCCTGCCCTGCCTGCTGCTGCAGGGGCTGCTCCAGCTGTGTTTTCCCTTATTTTCCTGTGCCCAGGGCTGGCTGTCCCAGGGCACAGCCACAGCTCCTCCTCAGCCACTGCAGCTGCTGCCCAGGACTCTGCCTTGTGCTCCTCAGTACTTTCATCTCTTCTCATCCCCTAACTGTTCTAATTGCTTTTCCTAATGCTAGATTGTCCTCCTTTAGTAATTTTTCTTGTATTATTTTTGAGATTGATCCTATTAAGTTCTTACCCTTCAGAATGTCATCCCCAGCTTTGAAAGCAAAGTCATTTGTAGCCAGCTGCAGCTGAATTACCTATGCATTAATTGCCTTTGTAGCTTCCTGATTTTCTCGCAGACTTTTTCTTTCCATGACATCTTTTTCTTTGAAAAATGTTAAGCACCATTTACGTCAAATAGCCTGCTTGGATTTTTGCTGCTTGCTTCTCTGAGCTTGTCACCAAACCCCCGAGCTCTGCTGATGTCATTTCCAGTTTGCCTGACACAAATTACAAAATTAACAGCTTTCAAACAGCACAAGAGGTGCCAGTGTGGAGTTGTGTAAAGATTAAGTTTCTCCTGACCCTCTTTCTGCAGTGCTTTCTGTTCAGGACACACAAGGGCATCCTTCCTGTGCTAGCCTGCTTGAAAGCCAGCCCTGATGTATTTTCTGTGCTGTTTCCTGCTCTGGGTTTGGCACAGAGCAATAAAGAGGCACGTGGAGGGAGAAATACACTAAATAGAGTCTAATGACTTCTCCTACGCTTTGCAGCGCCGCTAATTACTCAGCAAAAAAGGCACCTTTGAAGTTGCTGTGCCTCTCAGGCAAGCAGCCTCCCTTTCTCAGTAGCCTGCAGGGTAAATGTTACATCTCCTTCCTTCCTAGAGGGAAGTGCAGCTTGGGCACATCCTGACCCTCTGGGGCTGCTCCTCCTGGGGCGGGACAGCAGCAGAGCTGCTCCTGCTGCAGAAATCCCTCCAGCTCCTGCCAGCACTCCTGGCACAACTAGAAAGCTTCTCATCCCTCCTTCAGAGGCACTCAGCCACAGCCTGGTCCCCAGGGNGGGTTTTAGGACTCACAGAATGGTTTGGGTTGGAAGGGAGTTTGAACATCTCAATCCATCCCCTGCCATGGGCAGGGACACCTCCCACTGTCCCAGGCTGCTCCCAGCCCCAGTGTCCAGCCTGGCCTTGGGCACTGCCAGGGATCCAGGGGCAGCCACAGCTGCTCTGGGCACCCTGTGCCAGGGCCTGCCCACCCTCACAATAAGGAACTTCGTCCTAATTTTTAACCCTGCCCCTGGGAGCTGAGGGTTTGAAGCACAGTTCTGCAGCAGCCTGATCCAGAGCAAACCTCAGAGTGCCACAGCCCAGTGCAGGGACAGCTGCAAAATCCCCAGGATGGCCAGAACCCATCCCAGCCCTGAGCCAACCAAAACTCGGGGCTATCCCAGGGCTTCCAGGGCTGATAAGAACTTAAGAGCCAGGAGCTGGGACTCCAGGCTTTCCATGGGATGTGCTGCAGCTCCTGTGTGCTAAGAGAAATTCACAGTGAGTCCCTCCACCAGATACCAAGCCCCGAGGGAGCTGGAATACTGAACTCCTGGAGAGGCTGAGGAGCCTGGAGGCTGTGGCAGGGGTACCCACCTCAGGCAGAAAGCTGACAGCTGCCTCCCCTGCTGGGTCAGGACTCACTGCTGTCATTTGGCAAAGTATGATCCGACCTGTATGGCCCAACAAGGAGAGGGTGATGGAAACCTTTACAGAAAACATCTCAGAAACTGTAAACAACACATTTTCTACACAGAGATAAGGATGGAGATGAATGCCTGGATTATCCTGGGTAATTAGTGTAGCAGGTAATCATTTAAAATCTGGCACATCTGTGAATACATCACTTTGACTGAATTAGAAAATATTTGCAACTTGCAGCAGTGAAATGGCTTCAGCCATCCCACAGGGAAATCTTTGTGGGAGATTAATTCTCACTTCAAATGGCAGAGATTTGCAAGAGGATTATGTGGCCAGGATGACACATTCACATTGTGATAGGAAGTGAGACAGGTTTTTTTCCTCACAGCAAAGCCGAGTGCTGGTTTCTTTGAGTTCATGTATTCTTTGAGCTTGAGGGCTCAGCCCTCTTAAGTGTAGAGTGTTTGATAGCTGAAACGCTGAACAGTGCTTGAAAGAAAATGGTGACAAGAACAAGGGCGAGAGAGACAGAAGCTCTCAAAGAGAGGACAGTGAAATCCCAACTTAGATTAAAATTCCTAAAGCAACAAGGTCACGCTGGCAAAGCTGGGGAATGTGAGGCTTCAGCTTGTTATAAATGTTAGCAAAGAGCTGTCATCAAGAGCACTGCATGAGACAGCACAGGTCTGGGAGGATCCTGTCCTCACTGCTCAGACTCAGGCAGCTCCCAAACATCTGTCTCCTGCCAGCAGTCACTGGGGAAACATCCCAAACCTGGAGCACACCTGGTGGGGCCACGTTCCCAGCCCCTGAAAGGACTGATGCCCTGGCTGTAAGTCCCAGGTGCTCCAGGTTTGAACTGGGTACAGAACAGATGCTGAAGTGCTTTTTTGGTACTCAGCACAGGGAGGAGGGTTTGGGGAGCTGTAGCTTTGTGTGGGGATTTTATTACTTGCAGCACTAAGGAGAGCTCTAACCAAGAAACCTGGCACACAAAGACATTGTCAGTACAACTGAAGTGTCTCTTTGCTATATATTTCCAACACAAAACTGCTGCTAGGAGCTCTCATCTGATTTGCTCAGGTTTGCAAAACGTCAAGGTGAATAATTGAGACAGGCTGAGTTTGTAAACCCTGGGGAATTTGCAGCAGCAGAACAGAGAAGGGAAGAAAAGACACTTTGAGCTTTGTACAGAGGGTCTGGTCTGTCTTCTAAGAGAGATTATAGTGCACTTGTTGACTGAGACAGCATAAGAAGAAATACAGGTGGGGTGAAGCCAGCATCCCCCAGCCTCACCCACAGACACGCTCAGACCAACTGAGATTTGTTCAGGGCAGCCTCAGAACTTCCTAAGGGAAAAGTCTTGCTAAGCTTCACAGCACTCAGCTCCTAGGAAAGCCCGTGCAGTCACAGACTCCAGAATGGTTTGGGTTGAGATCACCCTTTCCAACACTCTGCCCTGGGCAGGGACACCTCCCATGAGACCAGGTTGCTCCAAGCCCTGCCCAGCCTGGCCTGGGACACTTCCAGGGATGAAGTGTCCCATCCAGCTATTTTTAAATGAAAGAACAAAAAGTTAAAAAACCCCACTTGGCGCCGAAAAGCTTTTTAAGCCTTTTCCTTCCTTTCCCAGAAACAAATTTGCAATCCCCAAGGTGGAGATTTGCCTTACCTTCCTCTTCAAACAGCATCCAACATCCACTGCTGAACTGCATCTGCCAGGCCGTGCCCTTTGGTGATGTGCTGGAGGAACTGCAGCCAAGTCACCACTCCTGATGCCACCCTGACACTGTGATGGACTTTTCTAGAGGGCAGGGGTGGATTTCTCCCAGGATATCACGGGGTGTTATGAGTTGGAAGGTGGCACATTCACGGCCACTCCCGTGTTGACAAAGAATTTAAGAGATATGTCTCTATCCAAAACAAGCCTTCGAATCCTCCTTTAGTGCCTGCCTGCCTGGAGCTCCCCAGCTGCCCCAGGCAGTGCTGCCAGGGGTTTGTAGTTCCTGCCCAACCCCAGCAGGGCTGTGTAATTCAACCCTGGGCTCGTACAAAATGCTCAAACCAGCAACGTGCAGCTGCCACTGGGCTTTTCCTGGCAGGGACCCGGGGAGGTTTAGCTTGGATAGCAGGAAAAATTGCTTTTCCTAAAGACTTGTCAAGCAGTGGCACAGCTGGCCAGGGCAGTGGTGCAGTCCCCATCCCTGGAGGGATCCAAAAGGTGTGTGGATGTGGCACTTGGGGACAGGGGTTGGTGGTAGCCTTGGGGAATGGTTGGAGTTGATGATCTTAGAGGGCTTTTCCATGATAAATGATTGTGTATCCAAGTGAATACAAAGTGCAGCTCTCTGGGGAGGGATTTGCTCTCCCCTGGTCCCTCTGGGCTCACCTGGCCTGCAGTGCCTATTGCTCCTCTGGTTTCTCCTCAAGCTGCCCAGACCTGGAAAGGCTCAGGTGGGAAGATGGGCGTGAGGGAGCTTTCAGGTGTGGGCAGGGAGCAGCCAGCCCTGCTTCTGGAAGGGGCTGAGGCAGCTCTGCCTGTAACTGGGAGCAGCTGAAATGCAGGAGTTGTCCTGTGGGCTGGCAGGTAGAGACAAATGAACTAAAAATGAGCAGGAGTTGTTGTTGTTGTTGTTCCTCTTCCTCTTCCTCCTCTTCCTCCTCTTCTTCTTCTTCTTCTTCTTCTTCTTCTCCTTCTTCTTCTTCTTCTCCTTCTCCTTCTCCTTCTCCTTCTTCCCTTTTTCTTTTTAATGGTGGCAGTTATTCCTACTGCTGCAAACTGCTTTTTTTACTACCCAGGACTTCATTGCCAGCAGCATCAACTCGTGATACTTCACAGCAATGCTGCAGTTCACCTGTTTATGTGCTCTGATGGTGTATGAGCAAAAAGGGGCACGACAGGCTGCACCTCTGAGTCTCCTTATGGCTTGCAAAGAGCCCCTGTGGTAAACTGACAGGGGACAAGGATGTTCTGGGCTGGTTCAGACCATCTGCAGAGATTAATGTGCTCCCGGGCCACTGAGACAGTCGTTCTAAATCCAGGGCTGCACATAATTTGAATACATTACCAAAATGGAGTTCAGCTGCACCTCACTGTCAAAATGTGAGCATATTTTACCCGTGTCAGGGCGCTGGAGCATGGCCAGAGAGCCGCTGTAGTAATTTTTGGGCATGATGTTCAGCCAGATTTTATTAAACTCCCTGTCCTACACTTCAGTGCCTGCCTGTGAGAGCTGCAGCCCAGCACCCCCCGCTCAATAAACTGCTTGTTCCAACCTCACCGAAACCTCCCTGGAGAATTCAAGTCCCACACTGTCCTTTTCTCCCACCTTGTGCTGTTCCTCAGCCTGAATCATTGTGAGATTGGTTTAATCTGGTGTCAGACACGGCTCGCGCAAATGCCGAGCGGCTGAAATGTCACAGCCATCAGCTTGGCACTGTCCTCGGCAGTGCAGCCACACAGATGCACCCTTCCAGCTCAGTGTACTGCTGCAAGCTGTGTTCAGCACAGATTATTTCCCTCCCTCCTCTGCCTGATGTCAGAATTTCTGCAGAACGTACAAAACAGTGGCATTTGTTCAACTTTAAAACCAGCACAAAGCAGCACGAGATCTGTTTTGGATCTCTGCAGCATCTCTGGCAGCAGGGAGCTGCCTCTGCCCTGATGTTGGAGGAATATGCACTGTGTTACTGGGTTGGCTCCATCATCATTAAAAATTGACTGAATTGCAGAGAGTGCTCCCCAAACCCAGCTACTCTGAAGTCTGTAAGGTCAGTCTCTTCCATAACTCAGCATTCCTTCCTGGGGACTGTGTGGACCCTGTGTCTGTCTGTGCAGCTGTAAAATGATGGTGTTCACTTCCCACCTCCACTTTGTTGGCATGAAAAACACTAGGGCACAGCAAGCCATCGTGGTGATAATAGAAATGCAAAAACCCCCACCAACCTAAGAGTACAATGTCTTCTGGCTTCTGTAAGGATAATGCAGAGGCAGGATGTAAAATACAGCACACATAAAATGTGTCATTTCCTTATAAGAACAGAATTAATGGAGGCTATAAAAAACAAATCCAAAACCACTATGGAAGACCTTCTTCCCAGAGAATATGAGAATTCATGGGATTTAGACATGAGGAAGAGCGGTCTGTGATAATGAAAGTGCTAGCAAAAAGCAAAATAAGAAATGTGTTTTCTTGCTTCTTGCATTGGTGAACTAATAAGCACAACCTCTTAGGACCAAGCTGGCCTGTAGCACATGGAGTTCTCCTTGCTGGGTGTTGCTCTCCTCTCGTTTGTCGATTCGTTCTCTCGATGGTCAGATGATATATCTCAGGAGACAGGGTTGCTCATGGAACACGTGCTTTATTCTCAGGGGTCGTGGGTGCCAGCGTTTGCCATCAGCTGCCAGCCCAGCTGCTGGCGTGGTTCCAAGAGAGTTCCAAGAGAGTTCCAAGAGAGTTCCAAGAGGGTTCCAAGAGAGTGAATTTCCTGTTACAGTCTATTTTATCCTATTCTGTGTTGAATATTCTATTTACAGTGACCAACCAGTGTGAGACACAAATCCTATAGAATTTACATACAGCCTATGAGTACTACTAGATTTGAATAAGACACTACCTCCTTATGCTAATTTCTATAATCCCTTCTTCCTGCTATCCTGCAGACCCCTTTTCTGCCTGGTCACTGGTATTGCCCAATATCCTGTCCCCTCGACTGGCATCCCTTCCCATATCAAAAGTGACTGTCATTTCTACCTCACTCAGTGGCCCAATGTTCTCTGAACCTACTGCTAAACAATCATATTTATAAGGTTTCCCTGCATCACCTTCCCCAACACTCGTTTCCCACGGGTTGGTATTTTTTCACTCCCGCTACATTTCACACCAATGTTTTTACGCCCACCCCAGCCAGGGAGATGTAAGGGGCGACACTGCTCTGCCTGCAGCTGGAGAAATCCCTCCTCGCTGACACCTCCCCTGCCCAGCCTGGCTCCAGGAACACCTGCCTGCAGCTGCTGATGCTCTCTGCCCTCCTCACAGGACCACGCGGACATCGAGTGGAAGTTTGCGCGGACGAAGCTCTGGATGAGTTACTTCGACGAAGGCGCCACTCTGCCCCCTCCTTTCAACATTGTCCCCAGCCCCAAGTCGGTCTGGTACCTGTGCAAGTGGATCCACAACCAGCTGTGCCCGGGTGACGACTCTGACAATGAACAGAAGAGGCACGAAAACCTCAAAACGTTCACGGTAAGGAGCTCACGGGCCTGTGCTTCGTTTCTGGAGGGTGTTGGGGATCTTCAGGGTCGTGAGGGATCAGCAGAGGGTTGCTGGACCACAACTTGCTTAGAGCCATCAGGAGCTCTAAGGACAGGACCAGACAGGTGACCCCCTGTGCCTTTCTCTTTCCAGGAACGACACGCTGACAACCTGATTCAGAATCAACACTACCAGGTAAACTCTTGGGCGCATAAAGTTTTACTTGCTGGTTTTTTTTCTCCTAATCATTTTCCAATGCTTCGATTCTTGCTTGCTTCCAGAATATATTTTGGTAAGTGTAGGTCCTCTAAGAGGATTTTGCTTATCAGGGATTAAAGCATTTCCTCACTGGAGGTGGAGGGTTCAGTAAATCTGTCCTTGCCTTTCAGCCCCTCTGGAGCAGCGGAAAACTTGCAGGTATCAGTGTGGCTGCTGAAGTCAAGGTCACATCCCCACTGCCATCAGGCTGTCAGGACATCCTGATTAAAACTATTTCTGCAGCATTTTTGCACTACTGAATTGCTCCTCTCTTGCTCTTTTTTGTAAAGCACCCCTAACTCAGACTGTGGTTGGGATATTCTTTTGTTTGGGACAGCTCTGGAAGGAGGAATGATTTCTTTGTTGAATCTTGCTGGTTTGTTTATTCTCAGCCTGTCTGTCATCAAGTACTCATTAAACTCAACCTACAAAAGGATGAAACTTCATTAAAACCACCAGCTTCAGCCCTTGAATTCAGTGGGATGCATTATGCCAGCATGCTGGAAGGAAAATAATTCTCCAGAATGTTAGGTGGTACGTTAGGCTCCGCTGCCAAAAGCCATTAGTAATTTGTCTTACTTAAGATGTCTCCTGCTTTCTGAAGAGCACTTTTATCAGGAGTTGGTGGTTAACATAATTAGTCACCTTTGACAGCTGACATATGGTGCTTTCTGACTTCACAGCTCAGCTTACGGCTACGGCACCGGGATCTCTTAGAAACCTCCCAGCAATGCCTCGGTGCAGACACCACCTTCAGCTTGGTGTTGCTCAGACTTGTTTATGAAGGGGAGGAGATGCAGGGCACGTTTGGAGCAGTCTCTTCCCTGCACACAACAGGCACAAACAGCCTGGGTGTGTTTTGGCTGGCACAGATAAATGTGCAAGCTCAAAGCACCAGTTTGCTTCTGTGAAGCCGTCAGGGAGGGACACGAGCAGAGCAAAATGGAGCTCATCCAACCAAAACCATGGAGTGTAGCAGACAGGTAACACAGAGGAGTGAGAGTCCCTGGAGAAGTCACTGAGAGTGTGATTTGGCCCTTCCAGTGCTGCCCATGGGTGGTGCAGCCACGCTCAAAGGAGTTTCTGCCCTTAGGGAACAGCCAGGCAGCTGCAGATGTGGCTTGAGGTGAATGTCCATTGACCCACGGAGTCCTGGCTGTTCTTCACATTATTTATTGCTAACATAGCCCCCTTGGCTTCAAATACTTGATAAACCACCTTCAAATGCCAAATTTAGCCCATCAGGATACGCAGTGTGTGCACATGAGATTGGCAATTGTAAAACCTTTCAGCAGCTGACATCAAAGAGCACATTGAGGAACTGCTTGCAGAGAGCACTCCAAGGATTTTTGCTCCATGACTTGCACATCTACAAATCCCAGCACAAAATAACTGCTTTGCCTTTAGTTAAAAACTGAGCATCCTTAAGATGGGAGCTGTATCACCCCTTCCCAAGGTCTGCTCTGCTTAAAAGGAAGCGTTTTGTTTCTAATGGTGAGTGGTTTTTAGCCAGCAGAGTCAGGACAGCTGCTGTTGGCAAGAGCTCAGGGAAACGCAGCAAGAGCAGAGTTTGGGCTGAGCTAGCAATTGAATCACTTGGATTGTTTCCTATTCCAGGAAGTGATAAGAAATCTTGTGAAAAGATACGTCGCCGCAATGATAAGAACTTCCAAAACCAACGAAGGTTTAACTGAAGAAAACTTCAAGGTAATTAATAAATTACCTTCCTCAATAATAATTTGTTGTATTAATTCAAACAGCCACTTGCAGAGTTTGCACTGACTTGTTCAGGTGATTTGTGATGTGTGGAAATAGGATAGTGACTAGAGCTGGGAATATATCTGATGGGCCTGTGGGGTTTTGTGGGCACAGTGAGTTATTATGGAGTCTTCCTATATGACCACCTCCCATATTTTAATATACAATGTGCTCTGCAGACAAAAGCATTGGAAAAGAGTAGGAATGAAATACGTGATTTGAGTCAACATCACATCCCAGTCTTAATGCAGAGTCAAAGAATGGGTTGGGGTCGATGGATATAAAGAACTCTCACCAACAAATTCAAAGTTGGGCCTGTCAGCTAGAGAGGATTCCTGCCATATTTCAGCAGTTTCCCCTCTTCTGTAACTCTTTTATCTGACTTTTTGGGGTGTGCAGGGGGAGGGCAGAGGGGGTTGATCAACAGGGCCAGTCCCCAGCCTTTGGAGACAGAAGCCTTGTGAGGTCCCCAGTTCTCAGCACTACCAACACATCATTTCTGTGTGACACTGGACACGGACGTGATGTTCTTGTGGGATTTGGTGTCAGCCACTGGCACAACTGAACAGCTCCCCCGAGGGGATGTGGTCATTCCTTCACGGCAGATAAGGCTGCTGGGGGTAACTCCTGTCTCCTCTTGCCCCAGGAATTAAAACAGGACATCTCGAGTTTTCGCTATGAAGTTCTTGACCTCTTAGGCAACAGGAAGCCCCAGAGGAGAAGTTACTCTACCAGCAGCACAGAGGTGTCCCAAAAGGACGAAACCAACGAGGACGGTGCTGGGGAAAAACCCAGAGCCAAGAGCGTGTCTTTCAATGTAGCCAACAAAAAGAAGGACTTCAACGTATCTGCTCTGATTAAAACCATGTCTGGCATCAACATGGTGGAAGAGAAGCCAAAAAGCAACGGGATCAGCAAGCGCTCCTTTGTGCGGAACGGGAACAGAGTGCAGAGACTCTCCAGCTCCAAGAAGGAGTCCTTCAAGAGGCTGGGCCTGCTCTTCTCCAAGATGAACGGCCACGTCCCCGAGCCCAGCTCAGAGCCCATGTACACCATCTCCGACGGCATCATCCAGCCACACTACATGTGGAAGGACATCAAATATTCTCCCATGGACAGAGAGAGAGAAGAGAATTGTTCCAAAAGTGAAATTAACCTCAATGAGGTGGCCTACAGTGGGAACACGAGACTTACGGGACAGAGCAAGGAGTGCCCTGTGGTTTGTACCAGCTCCCTTCACTGTGCTTCCAGTATTTGTTCCTCTAACTCCAAACTTATAGACTCGTCAGAGGATGTGTTTGACTCGTGGGGAGAGGCCTGTGACTTGTTTATAAACCAGTGGAAAGACGGGCAGGAGGATCACGTTACCACTCGGCTCTGAGCAAAGCTCTCTTCACTCTCACTGGAAAACTCAGCCAAGCATTGGTAATTGTTTGCTCTCATCTGGTTCAGCATCACTGTTTCCTTTCTGTCCACAGGTGAAAAGAAAGTGCAAACCTCCTTATGTTATAGCCTATTTTACAGCCATCTGCACCTTTTTTAATTTACTTTTTTTACACTCACTAATACTAAACTAATGGTTTCACCATTTATAAGGTTGCCATAAACCACAGGAATCCCTTTGGATGCAGCCTTAGCCTCCAAACCCCTCAGACTTGAGGCATGCAGGTGGCTGAGGAAAGGATTTCTCCAGTGCTCCCATCATCATCTCACCCCAGCTGGGTTCCAGTGCTGCTGTCCAACACCATTGGCTCTGCATCCTGCTCAGTTTTCCTCATCAACACAGACAGCTGTTGAGCAGGAGGCTGAGACTCACACTGAAAATATTTTTTAAAAGGGTTTCGACCTATAACTGGGTTTGTTGTTTTTTTTTGTTTCCTTTAAGCAATATGACTTCTGATTCTTTTGGTTGTGCTTGTTTTTTCAGGCCACTATATTAATATAGTGGATTATTACTGAGTATGAGACCCCTTTGATCATCTACCTGGAACATGTTTTTGTTGCTAACATATTTGCTTATTTACCTAATTTCCCTTTTGGGGAGCAGAAGGACCTTCCAATTAGGCTGACAGTGGGAGCCAGCACCTGGCCTTGCCTCCAACTCCTGTGATAGATGAAATGAAAAGAAAACCCAAAACAACCCTGGCTGCTTGAAACACAAACCTCAGAGTGGTTTCTGATAGGCTGAACCAAAACCCAGCTCTAAGCCTTGCTCTTATTTTGCAGTTCCTAATTTTACTTGCAGTGCTGCATTGACTTTTTGCTGCCTCTCTGATGGGTGTCAGGCTTCAGGGGGAAATCCATCTCCTGAGGGAGAGCATCTTCCCCTGAGCTGCAGGTTCTGAAAAGCAGCCTAAGCAAGAGCAGCCCCAGCTGGAACAGCTCTGCAGGCCCTTCTCTGAGGTGCAACAAAAAGGAGTGTGGCAGGAGGTGGTATCTTTTAGTATCTTTTATTATCTTTTATTTCCCCAGCTGTGGGAGTGTCTGGACAGGCCTTAGCACTGTCACTGCTGTTGTCCCAAGGAGCATCAGAGGGGGGAAAAAGACAACCCCCATCAAGGGCAAGATGGTTGAATTCCTAACAAGGATTTTTAGGGGCTTCTATTTTAATTTTTTAACGATGGGATACTTGAACTTTCTCCTGCAGTGTTGCTGAGAAACACAGGTGATTGGCACTCAGCACCACCTCAGAGCTGCTCTTGGGCAGCTGCTTCCTTGGAGGGAGCAGATCCTGCCCAGGAGCTCGGGAATGGCTCCACTGCTGCCCTCCTGCAGGGCTGTGGCCCAGGAGGGGTGGTGTGAGCTCCAGCATTTCCCCAGGGTGGCTGCCAGCCACCCCCTCACCTGGGAGCTGGGTTGGGAATTGCCTCTGGAGAAATATAATGCTGGAAAAATCTCCAGCTGCCGCTGGAGCGGGTCAGATTTCAGCAGCGAGGGGCAGGGGCAGCTCTGCTGGCAGCACAGAGGGGCAGAGGGATGAGAGATGCTGGAACACCTGCAGCTGGATACTCTGCCCGAGTTCTAAACCTGGCTCCCTCCTCTGCTGAGGGAAAACTCCCCTTGTGGGGCTTTTCCTTTGGGCACTTGTGCAGCTGCACCCAGAGAAGGGAACACAGAGAGAAATGTGGGTGCTGCAGCAGCTCCTGGGGCAGAGCTGAGGTGCCAACAGCCTGAACTCATCCAAGTGTTCAGTGCAGACCTCTCAACTCCAGGGCAGCCCTGGTGTTGAGATAAACCAGCAGCAAGGAGCAGAGACTCAAAAACATTTCTGTATCCCTTGCTTATAACGACAGCAGTCTTGTTACCAGCAGGCAGTGTAAAACCCCAAATATTTAAGCCTCTGGATGTGTTAGTTAAGGCACAGTGAAAGGCATTTTTGCATCAACAGATTTCAGGCTTTCACACTAATTGCAGGGTTAGAGTTGTCTTTGAGAACTGCATTTCCTCTTCCCTCATGGAAGGCTGAGCAAACTGACATTGGTGGCACACGAGGAGACTTGCAAAACCCGAGGGTGGGGAGCAACTCGCTGATCATTCCGTGAGGAGATCGGGCACCCCTGGCTGGAGGAGCAAATCCATCGGCAGGGGAGAGCCACGGCCAGAACCCACCAGGGCAGCGCTCACTAGGAAAGCCCCACAGGTCAGGAAACCAAAGAGAGCACATTTCTGCAAAGATAAACATTAGCAGGAGCTGCTCCAGGGGGGTGAACTGGAATCCTTTGATGCCTCACCTAACCCACACTGCAGTCTGTGAACTCTGCCTGACGTGGGGCCAGCGAATCTTTGTGGCATTTCCTTGGGTAAGGAGGAAGACTGAAAACAATTCAAGTACAGTTATGCAGATTACGTCAGCTGGGCTTGAAATTGGGCCAGAAACTGGGTTTATATCCTTGGACAGAGGAAAGGCTTTGAAGTGTTCAGTGAGAAGGAGCACAGAGCCACCGGTGATGCTCACACGGTGTCACTCGTGCATCACCGGGTACAAACAGCACAAAGAAATGGAATTAACCCTGCAGTGCTGCCCCCAAAAATGCAAAAATCCCTTCCCTGCAGACTGTGGGAGTCACGTTCCCCTGCTGCTCCCCGAAAGGCAGGGGTGGGAGCTGCCACCTGGCAGTGGGTGACAGAGCAGGGTGACACCAGACAAGCCCCAGGGCTGTGCTAAAGGGGTGATGCTGCACGGGGCTCCGTGGCTGGGGCTCCCCTGGGCTTTGTTTCATGCCTGAGATCCTTCCTTGCTCCCAGCTACCAGCCAGTCTGAGCTGACTTTGGAATTCAACACAAATATTTGATTTGGCTGTGATTAATACACGTGTCTGGGAGTTTGCAAAACTCAAATTGGTCCCCCAAAAGGCAAAATTCTCTTTGATTGCATCTATGCATCCCTGTTGATAGCAATAGACTTTGGAGCAGCTGGTGAATTATTATTATGCTAAAACAGGAGCTTCAGGGGAGCGAAATTGAAGCAGCTTCTGAAAAATACATTTGATAAAAATACCCCAACAACCCAGGTTTTGCTTAATTCACTTGCAGCACAGCATTTGAGACTTCACCAGTATTTTTCTGCTTTCAATTGCTCAAAAAAGAAAATGTGTTTTAGTGAAAGTTCTTCTTTCCTTCAGAGAAATCAGTGAATGACCCCTGTGCTGCCTCTGCAAGGGCCAGGGCAGGAGCTGATGGGACACTTGAGCTTCTCCTGTGAGGAGTTAAACTTTTCCTGGGCTCAGCCTGGCCAAGGAAACAGGTTTCCTTGGTTCACACCTGGTGTTTATTCTGTGGGCTTCAAGAAGGAGCCTTGTATACCTGCAAGGAGTTTGAGTTAGGAATAACAGAGATCTCAACCATTTGCCCTTTTTTAGGTTTCTTGCTCTTGAAGTTGCATTTTTTCCTCGCCTCCCATCCCAGTGTCATTTTCACTTGGCTTTTTAAAGCAGCACACCTGCAAATGGTCATGGAATTATGGAATGGTTTGGGTTGGAAGGGACCTTAAAGTTCTTTTTGCAACCCCCCTTTTCCAACACCTTCAACCAGGCCAGGTTGCTCCAGGGATGGGGCATCATCACCAGTTAAAAAGTTAACAAATAACACCCAGGGTTAAGAATTTAACAGAGCTGGGAGGTGTTTGTACTCAGGTCAGAGATTACCTAAATTGCTTCAGAAACAAGAAATTAACTGAATTATCTGTGCAGGTTATTTGGGTAACCGCATTTGTACATGGCTGGTAAATATGTAAATATTCCCCTTGTTTGTACCTGTGTCCCCTCAGAGGAAGCATGGGCAGTGCCAGGGCCAGCAGGGAGCTCAGCTCCACTGCCTGCTCTCCTCTGCCTGCCCCGTGACCTTGGGCAAGTCACTCAGCCTCTGGACTGCCTCAGTTTCCCCATCTGTAAAATAGGGATAATAATCCTTACCTACCTCGCAGGGGGGGTTAGTTCATTATTTACAAGCACTTTCAGATTTAAAGGCGCTATATACAGTCCGTAGGTCATGTTGGTAGCAGTAGTATGTACTTTTATTTTCTTACAACTAATTCAGGTTAGGATTGAACCGTATGTCTGTTACGATAATTTTCCATGTAGGAAACTCACCTGGTTTCCCCATGGAGGGAATTTAGGGGACTTCTGCAGTAGACAGAGAGCAGGAGCAGCACACCCTGAAAGCCGAAATTCTGACACCTTTGCTTTTGTGATTTATGCCTCACCTCCCTGGGTTTGTGCTCCATCCCTTTCCCGACAGCCCATGTAACATGATTTTTAGCAGAAACAGCCACTGTAAATATTAAGAATATTTAAATAAACATATTAATGTATGAATATAAACCCTTCCCTTTTAAAGAGGTTAAAATTGGTCGGTACAACAGCATTCCAAGCATGGGGGGGCTCCACGGGCAGCCCAGCACTGGGGCAGGGCTATAGGAAAATCCATCATCACCTCTGCAATAATCACCTTTCACCCCATCACCGGCAAGGACAGCTCACCTGGGTGTCACAGGAGGGCAGAGGGAGGCTGTGACTGGGGCAGGGGGGCCCTGCTGCCTGTTCTGCCCCAGGAGAGGAGGGGAGGGGAAGGCAGCAGCGTGTGGCCAACACCGTGGCTGCTGGAGGAGCCTGGACAGCTGGAGACTGTCCCCTGCCTCCCCGGGAGGGGGCTCCTCACCCAGATTTCTCTGTACAATATTCTCTGGTGTTTGCTCTGGATAAAGGTCTTTGGTTTGAGCAAGAGGAGCTCTAAGAGGGGACTGGCAGGGTAAGGGCACTCTGAGCACTCCGAGCTCCCTGCCAGGGACAGGAGCACCTGCAGGTCCCTGCACTGGGGACCTGGATGTCATCCACAGGGATATCTGGACAGTTAGCAACGGTGTAAGCAAGGGTCTGAATCACCTCTGGGTTTTCTGGCAGCTGGAAACCACCCAAGCACTCCCTGCTCTCACAGCATTACGTGTCTGTCCCGCTGCCCCTCCCAGCTTTGGTGTTGATACTTTCCTTTTCAAAGGACCAAAATCCCAAAGAAAAGCGTATTTCAGTTAACCAGGAGGAGGTTCAGTGTTGGTTGAACTCCTGGCTGGGCTCTCCTTGAAGCAGTTATCTCCTCCTGCAGTGTCCAGTCCTGTCCCCCACACAGAGAAAGCTCTGAGCAGCCTCAGAGGCTGATCCCCAGAATGGGCCAGGAGCCCCCTCCCACCTGTGCTGCAACTCCACTCTCAGAATGGCAAAAAATGATCAAAAACACCCCAACCACCAGGGCTGCCTAGAGTTAATGAAAGCTGGTTTTTACCTGGGAACTCCTGGAGGTGTTTTTGGGATGGGGGCACTGCAGGGACCTCCCCAGAGGGACTTCCAGGTGCTCTGGCACAGCAGCCCCAGCTGAGGGAGGGGTCAGCCCTGGTCACACCTTCCCAGGGCTGCTGGAAGCATCAGGCACTCTAATTAATGTCATGGTAAAATTAATTGGAATCAGCGATACTGTGGTGGATAATAACTCCACTCTCTGGAGAAGCATCTAAAATAAACTGTCCCCCAACAGAATCTGCAGTTTTCAGGGAATGTGTGACAGCTATAAAGTCACTCCCTTACTGGATTTTTTTGGAGGAGATAGAGAATACTCTGGGCTAGCCGCATCAGCATATTTCCTAAACATTTATAATTTGATTAAATTTCATTTTCACACTTCTTTCCCCATTTCAGGCCCTTTCTAGAAATGAGTAATTTCTGTATTACTCATGTAGCTGCCTCCACTCAGCCCAACAACCGCTCTGGAGGCAATTCATGACCAAGAACCATTGTTCTAAAAAGAAAACACATTTAATCTAAAGAAGTACACTTAAAAAGCAAAAGTGTTTGATCCTTATTTCTAAACCTTTGATAGCACTTTGTGCTTCAGGGAAACACTTAGAGCTGCTCTGTTGTTTTTTTTAAGGTGTGCAAAGCAAAACGAAACCCCCAACCAGAACAGCACCAGAGCTCAAACCACCCACAGTTTTAGATCTGGTTCATTCCTGCCATACAGAATCCTGCTTTGGGCTGGAAGAGACCTCTGGAGATCCAGTCCAACCCTCTGCCAAGGGGCTGAGCTCCTGGCAGACCCTTCTCCATCAATACTCACCCACTACGGACACCAGGGCAGCCTGTGCCCATCCCTGCTCAGCATGGCCGATTTGGGGGATTTTGGGGGGATTTTTTTTTCTTTTCCCCTCCCACTGCAAGCATTCCCACATCAGCAGCACCTCCTGAGGCAGCAGAGATGCTGTGCCCAGGGCTCAGACGTGCCCCGTGCAGGAGCTGGCAGAACACTGTGATACCTTTAGGCACCAGAGCGAGAGGCCTTTTGACTATAAATAGTTGTTTTTCAGCCAGGGGGCACTTTTGGGTCTTAGCTATTTTTCTGGCTATTGTACAGTTATTTAAAAACTACTGAAGGTGTTTCTAAGGCAGGTCTGGGGGCTATAGGGCTAAGGATTTTGAGAAGCAAATGAACAGTAGCAGATGCTTAAGAATTCTATTTTGTATATGGGAGCCCTGGAGACCTGGGCTGACTCTGAAAGCAGCTTTTTTAGCAATCAAGCTTTGTTGTCAAATTAAATCTTCATTAATAAAAAAAAAAGCAACCCCAGAAACAGCCTTCACACCCAAGCATATTTTAAAGTGCCATTTTATTTTGTGGAATAAAAAAAAGGTGAGGCTTTTTTCCACCCTCCCACCCCCTCCTCCTTTATTTTAGTTTTGCTCAAAAACTCAAAGGCCTTTTCCAGGCAAAAGAGCTTTTAGATGTTGTAAGAATTTTGTGTATGCAAAGACAGAATGGGGACCTCAGAATTTGCCAGTTGAGTGGTAATAGCCACCCCTGGAGAAAAGGGGGAGAAAAGGGCAAGAGCAAAAAGCAAAAACAGATGCTTAGTTTTATGTACTTTTCTACTTGCATCTCTTCCGTCCGTAGCGCAGACTCCGTGTCAGACCCTCGTATAACCTGTACAAAGTCAAACTATGTACATAACAAATAAAATTATTTATTTTATGTGTATTTTTAGCTTAACTGTAAACTGAAAATAAAAAAAAAATAAAAAGCATTTAATTTTTTTTCCCAAAAATGTAAGCCTATTGAAAAATCAAGGTGTTTCTACCTTTTCAGATGTAACATTTCCAGCTGCCTATTGATAATAAACATTTATGAACAGCAAAAGAGCTGACATTTTAGAGTTTTTAAAAAACAAGTTCAGCACAGACTTCTCAAGAGCTGTCAGTGGTCAGAGGAGCACTTAAGGGCTCTGATTCTATGGAGACTTTACTGGTATTTTAAGAAAAAAAGACATGTCACAGCCCTGCTTACCTCCAGTGAAGTTGGTCACCCAAATTTGAGCAAGAGCTGAACAGTATCTGGCTGGGGAAAAAAAAAACCAAAACCAAACAACCCCAAAATATTCTTTATATCTTGGCTACAAGAGAAAATAGCAACCCACTCGAAGTGTTGGTAAGTAAAATTCACCACAGGAATGCAATTACTCCTGCACAGAAAAGTCTAATTTCATTTTAATTTACTCCCCAAAGATATCCTCAGACCAGCACAACTGCATTGGCCACACAATTAGCAATATAGCTAATAGTGTAAGGGAGTCATTAAGCAACAACTTATGTTAATATAACTTGCTTATGGAAAGCTGTCCTCCAGCAAATCTCATTAAAGTCCTGGAGATACATTTCAAAAGGTTTCCATCTCTGACCAGAGACTTTTGGTCAAGCTTCCAGTAAAACAAGAGTTTCCACAAGTTGAACCATGGCAATATCCCTTTCCTTAGAATGCAGAAGATTCCTGCAAAAGAGAGGCAATGTGGACACACAAATTGACACTGACCATGGCAAAAGCTGGACAAAATCCAGGACCACAGGGATCCACAGCTGCAGACATTTAAATATTCACATAAAAACAAAAGGCTACACTTTTTTTTTTTTAATAGACAAGGAGTTGTTGCAGCTGGATGTTCACATTCCCACTCACATCAGAAAACTAAAAGTTCAAAGTTAAGGCACTGTCAATGTCCAGTTGTGCTCCTTATTCCAGAAAAAGGGACTGAACTTCACCTGGCAGGGATTTCCACCCCCTCCATGTCCCTGCAAAGCCAGGGAGTGACTCAGCACTGGAGGAGATTGTCCTGAGAGGGTGTGGAGTGTCCCTCCCTGGGGTTATTCCAGAACCACCTGGACACAATCCTCTGCCCTGTGCTCTGGGATGACCCTGCCTGGGCAGGGAGGTGCCACCAGGTCCCTCCCGACCTGACCCATTCTGTGGAGAAGCTGTGCAGTAAATTTTCTCTCCTCTTACGTGCACTTCCTGAAAACTTACACAAATCACACATTCACGTAATTGCCACAAACATAAAAACATAAAAATAAACAGTTTTTGCTTTCGACTTTGATGCATTAAAAAAGTACTGGTTTAAACAGAGTTAGAAACCACATGTCTACAGCTGATTGGAAAATGAAAATGAGGGTAGGGAATAGAAAAAATACATAAAGGAAAGGATAGAGGGAGTTGGAAGGTCCATCAACTTCATCATTAGGGGATATTCCACTTTCTCTTAAAAGTCCATTTTCCCTAAGCCAAGCGAGTTAAGCCCTGATCACAGCTGTGAGCACAGACTGACCCTTACCTGGGGTCACGAGCACCCCAAAGCTTGTGGCAAAATGCTCAGCTGCTCCAGGGACAGCAAGATTCAGCATCTGGAATAAACTCCTGCCATAAACAGAGCCTAAGAGACAAAAACACCCTGTCAGGCCTCAGGCACCTCTTCTGGGGCTGCAGATCAGCCCACTGCAGGGAGGACTGGGCTGCAGTCAGTGCCTGGGACGTGCTCTGAGCCTGTGCCTGAGCTGTTTCCTACGTGCTGCAGCCCAGCTGACTCTGAAATCTGGCAAGCAGCAGTGGCTAGGAGCTTCTAGATACAGGCCTGCCCTGCAAAATTTAATCTCTGATCTTATTTCAAAGCTATAAAGTCCTGGTTCAATGGTTTTATCTTTGCCCCTTATGAAAAAAGCTGTTACTTGGAATTCTGGGTCTGGATTTATATGTTGAGTAACTTCCATATATAATGCAGCCTTTGATGGTGTAATTTTATAAAAGAAAAAAGGTATCCCAGCAGCACTGCTGAGAGAAATGGAACCTAAGAGTGAAATAAAAAAAAAAAAAGCCAATGGAGCTAGAAAAACAAATTTTCTGTAGGAATTGGTTTGGTTACGTGACCAGGGGAAAACAGCACAGGAGCATTGGCAGGAGGCAGCCCAGTGGGCCAATGCTGCTGGCAGGCAGAACCAGCATGGTCTCTCTCTCTGGTATCTATAATTACCTTCAGTAACAGCTGGAGGTGACAGTTCCATCAGAGATGCCAGCAGCAGTGATGCAGTGGTCTCAGTGCAGGGGTGGGCACAGCCCTGGGGTGGCACAGCACCTCTGCCACAGGCCAGGCCCGGGGCTGTCAGGGCAGTGAGGGGTAACAGAGCACTCTGGGGTCTGGCACCACACAGCAAACACAGGCTGCAGCCTGCAACATTTCATCTGTGAGAAGCCACACCCCAGAGCACAAAACCCGGGGTTGGTCACTGCCTCCTTCATCCTGCAGGTTCAGAAGAACCACAGAACCATGCAGGATGGAAAAGGCCTCAGAGAGTGAGTCCAACCTGCGAGTGATCCCCACTTTGTCACCCAGCCCCGAGTGCCACACCCAGGCCTTCCTTGTTCCGTCCTCTTCCAGGATGGGGGCTCCTGGGCAGCCCACTGCAATGTTTGACAACCTTCTCCATGAAGAAATTCTCCCTGGTGTGCAGCCCGAGCCTCCCCTGGCACAGCCTGAGGCCCGTTCTCTGTCAGTGAGGAGAGGCTTGGCTCTGGGGCTCACAAGGAGGGACAGCACCCCATGCTGCTGCCACCTCACCAAGCCTGCACAGCCTCCAGGTGTTCATTCCATTTGAGCCTCTGCCTTTCATCCATAAAACACAGAGAAGGAAAGGAGGTGGCAAGCATGACTAGAGAAAACTTGGCTGAACTCTTCTCCCTTTTCACGACTGAAAAGCCATCCACAAAAAAATAAACAAAACCCCCTCCACGTTCCAGGATCAAATCTTGGCTTTAAAAATTTACTATTAGGCAACATGATTCAAGAAGTCCAATAAAGAACAAAAAAAATTAAAAACACTGCTCTGCAGAAAAAAAAACCCAACAAATCCAAATAGAAATCAATACTCATGGATTTTTTAATTCTTCTAACTAAAGATAAAATATGGTTATGGCTTCAAACCCCAGTATCCCCATTCACAGCAATTCTGCTGGGCATGAAAAACTCAGAGCATTGGTCTGGTACCAAACTGTAACAGCAATAATCAAACTAAAATAATCACACTAAAACATGAGCCAAAGAGGTCTGGAAAAGCACCAGGCTGACTCTGGGTTCCCCACCAAAAAACAGAAGACCCCAAGCCCACATCTTGGAACATGCAGAAACCCTGACAAAAACAATCTCAAACTTCTCAAACCAAGCCCCAGAACTTGGTGTAATTTTGATGTGAATTATGCCACAGCCCCTGGAAAAGGCTGATCAGCCACAAAGCCAGGATATTGTTAGCACAGGGATGCTGCAGCCAGAGCTGGCAACATCCAGCTGAGGAAAGGGCTGGAGCCCAAAGCAGGGCAGCCTGGTTTAGGCAGAGCTGTGGCTTTTTTGGCAGAGCTCTTGTACTGCAACACAACTGGGGGAAACAGAATTGAAATAAAAGACTCCAGCAAGCACTTAAATTTCTGTACCATTCTGAGCTCTTCTGCTGTTAATAAAGAGGTGGCATTTCCTATCCCTGGAGTACATTCATCAGCTCCAGAATATAGCACTGCTACCTGCTCCCCACAGCCCCTACTTGCTAGTTCAAAAAGCTGATCTTGAGGCTTAAAAGCCCTGGCAAAAAATACATAAAAGGAGTCACAGAGGTACCTTTGTATATCAAATCCATAAACAAGTTAACTGGACACGTATGCCATGTTATTATATCAATTAAAGTAGTTTTCATGTATAGCAAAATAGCCCGTAAGGCCAAAGTAGCCATGGCTAATGGTGAATAATCCAGGTCCTAGATGGGTAAGCAAAACCAAAAAAAACCCAGGACTCTACCAGAATTATCAGCTTTTCCAATTAAAAAAAAAAAAAAAGTTACCTTCCACAGAAGACAAAACATCAACGCTGTGCTAACCATGCGTGCAGAAAAAAGCAAGGCTGTCTCAGTGACAGAGGAAGAAAGGAGGCAGAAATCACAGCTAAAGCCTGAAAGGGGAAGATCTTCCATTCCCTTCAGTGCTTGACAGAAACTGCTTGGGATATGGCAGGTGGCACCTGGGACAGGAGGAAACACTCCAAGACTCCAGCACCGAGACTGCACTTAGGTAAGTGCCACCTGAAAGTTTTTAATCTTGCCTTAAAACAAATCACAGGCTTTACTAGGTCCTTTAAGAGGTTAGGCTAGTGGATGTTATTTCAGTGAAAAAGAAAAACCCATGGTATTTTCTCCAAAAAATGTCTGTGCAAGTGAAGTGCTCCTCCAGAGCACAAAGGCCACCCATTATTTCATAAACAATTTTGTGTAAATGTTTTGTTTTAAAAACAGCACAGCAGCTCAAAATCAAATTAGCTATTCAGGGGTCATTTTCATCTCAGTACCTGGCTGCTCCATCTTGAAAAGCCATTATTAAATTGCCAAATTAAATGTACAGCAATTAGAAATTGCAGTAGGCAAACTAAATGCTGAGCTTGCAGCCCTCCCCCTACAGAGTTACATTATCAACACAAACAGTGCTGCATTAATTTAAGACAAAAATGTAACAAGTCACTTTTTCCCACTCTGGTTTTACTTCCAGGGTTACTTAAAAGGGATACTAAAGGAAATACAATTTTTTTCCCTCCCAGTTCTGCACTGAAACCGCTTTTCACCACCACCTAGCTAGACACATGGAAAAATTATTTTTAAAAAAATCACCTAACAGTAGAATGGGCCAATAGAGCTGATTTAAATTTTGTGTAGAATGCTATTTGAAGGCCAAGCATGTTGTGCCTGAGTTTAGAGGGGAAAAGGTGCAATTACCAGGAATTATTCTACTTCCATTTCCATGCTGAAAGCTTTTGCTGCTTTCTCACAGAAGGCTGGAACAGCCTTGTCCCACACAAGTGCATTTCTTCAGGGTGTGGGATAGCTAATTGTCAGGAACATTACCTGCCAGTGATAAAGGACCACTCATTTTCAGGTGTTTAATGCTTTTATTTCGTGCTGTCAGTGCAAATTAACCACCACAGCCACCACCGCGTGTGCAACAGCTTTCACAAAACAAATCTTACAAATATACAACAATATACAACAGATCAAAACATTCTTCTTACACTTTCCACAGCCATGAAACCTATGCACTATGAAGTCAGACAGAAGAAACACAGCTATGACAAATGTGACCACTAGAGACAAAGCAGCTTTGCTTTGCAAAATCTAAGAAAGTCAACTTATTTTAAACATTATTATCCCCCTCTACTGACACTGTGCCCAGTGTTTACCTGAGTTGTGCTGGCAGCCTGACTCAGTGCTTCAGCAAGAACCAGGTGTTTCAGCGTTCAGTGCAAGCCCTCAGACATGCCCAACATGCCTTCAGTCACAGCATGTTTTTTCACATGCTGCCTCTACTCACATCCAAGCTGTTCTCTGCACTACAGTACTTTTCTCTTATGCTTTCCTAATCAACTAAAGCAACACCTTGTCATCTATCAGTAGCATAAACCTAAAGAGAAACATGAAATTTGAACACAGTTGGACCAACTGACTCAACCCTCTGAGAGAGGGAAACATTTACAAAACAGTACTAACGAGAGCCAGCAAACAAGAAACGAGAGGCCAAGAAGGAGCTGCAGCTCCCAGATTTACATTCCCTGAGGTGCATCAGGAGGTGCAGGGTTGGGGGAGGCCATGTAGCCGACCTGGGGCGGTGCTCCTGAGCTCCCAGCCTTAGCCACTGGTGGGGAATTTCCATGGGGAGGATTTACTGGATGCCAGGTCCCGATGTAGCGGTAGGCAGGAACCACAGAGTCAAAGCCAGGCAGAGGCTGCTGGCTGAAGGGGTCTGACACCACTGGGTAATACACTGGCCCATAGGACAGTGGTGCAGGCTCTGTGTTTTGGAAGTTACCTTAAAAAAAAAAACAGAACAAAAAGCACATTCACACACTCCAGCCACATTCATGGCCTTTTTACACAAGCTTTCCTGAGCATGAACACAGCATTACTCAAATACAAACCATTTGTTGAGGCTTCCAAGGGAACCTGGTGGACTTCAGCTTGCCCAGCATCAGGGAAGAGCTGAGGCACTGACTGATCCAGGACAGGAGCTGGCTCAGCATACGCTGGGTAAACTTCCACTGGAGATGGAGGCAGCACTGGCTGCACGTACATCATGGAAGGCCAACAGCTCTGATGGCAATACTTGCAGGAAAAGGGAAAACCAAGGTCATGCATACAGCCACACTGCAGCCCTCCTGCAAATCACTGCTACTTTCAGACCTAAAGTTAGGAAAAAGTGAAGTTTTTCCCTCCCTAGCCCTTTAAGACATATAAACAAACAAAAAACCCCCATCAAACCAACATAGCCTACCAGGAAAGAGCCACACTGCTCTTGTGTCAAAAGCCTTTACAGAGGAAGAAGATTCCCACTTATTAACTTTGTCATATTCAGAGATTTTTCCCATTTCTTCAGTTGAAGGAGCCCATGTTGCTTTTTACTTTCCTGAGCAGCAGGACTGACACTACACTTGACTACTGCTACAGAGAATGCTTCAGCAGAGCGAATTTCCAGAACACAGAAATGGTGCTAACCAGTCTGAGCTCAGCTGCACAAGTCCTAGGAGACTCCATCCACACATCTCTAAGTGGTCTTTGATGTCTAATTTAAGTGCACAAATTCTCTTAAGATTGGTTCAGGTTCTTCCCTTTTCTTCATAGAAAGAATATTTATCCACCATCAAAATAAAAAAAAAAAAAAAAAGGCAAAAACCCAAAAGTAAAACCAAAACACCACCACAACCCACAGTAACACCATTATTATGGTGTAGGTAGAACTTGACTTCCTTTAATCCCCACCAAGAAAGTCCATCCATAATTAATAGTCCAGTGCACAGAAAGCACACTTAGGACACTTGGAAGTTTTGAATACATCAGTACATTTGTCAGGAAACGCAGCAGTTTTTGCAGGCAATTTGCTATACTCATTTTAAAAGCACTTACTTGCAATCCCATATTAAAATAATACCGCAAGACCTTTGTATCTGAAATTAAAGGACAGGACAGTAAAGAGCAGAGGAATACAAACCAAGCAGCAAAAGCAACTTACATTAAGAACATTTTATTTGAAGTTATTCTTACTTAATGAATAACAGTATTTCAGCACTACCTTTTCTTTAAAATTTCCAGGGTAAAGTATCTTGAATATAAATAGTGGTTAAGCTAGTTTTATCTTTTTAACTAAATCTAGTTAGATGTTTGTGCAATGGCAGAGCATTCATCTGACCAATTAATCATTTAATTCAATCACTATATTAGCTTTAATTTTGGTTTATTCATCTTGATTATTCAAGTGATAACTCAGTTTTTTTACAAGTCTCCACTGTCTAAGCAACTAAGACTTAACACAGAGCAAACCTAAGACCTTCTCACCAAATCTTGGGGCCCCCCAACTGTTATATTAAGCTCAGTGGAAGCAGGAATAAGGAATATATTCCTTCCTCACAAGGGTACTCAGTTCCCTGCTTTCTTGCAGTCTTTTACTTCTGTCTTCCCTGTACTGAGCCATTTGTCCCCAGCCAGGTAAGTGATATGCTGAGAAACAGTCCCAGGTGTGTGTTTCAGGGACTTTGAAACTCTCTCCAAAAGCAACATGGTTTTGAACTTGGAAACACATTTCCAACTGTTCAAAAACTGTGAAGCAGCTTTAAACCTTTAAAGTTGACCCACTGAAAGGGCAAAAAATAAAACCAAAAAACCCACAAGAGGGTGTGCATTTAATCCCATGATACAGTTCTGGAACTGTGCATGAGAAAAAAATTGATTTCTTAGATTCCAATACAGATTTGCTTTGATGGCTCAGGAAGAGCAAGTGACCTACTCCACAGCACAGACTTTGAGCTCCCAGCTGTACTAAAGCCAAGGGAAAGCAGGGACACACCTCAAAAGGAGCCACAGAGCGACAAGTCCAGAGTTACTACATTCCATCTTCACAAATATCCATCCTCCCCCAGAGCAGACCTTGGCTCCACAGTGCTTCCCTGTCCCATCTCCCACACTGCCCCAGCCCTGCTCTCTGTGCCACTTTGTGTTGTGGTTTGCTGCAGGAAGGCAAAAGCATCAGCAAAGCAAACCACAATTTTAAAATGCACGAGGATTTGTTCCTCTGCCACTGCTGCCAATTCTCAACTCCTTTACTGTTCAATCCATCTATCAGGGCAACAATCCATGCAGTTGTTTCAGGACATGCACACAGATCCTTAGTCCTGGAAGTGTTGGTGGTCTGGCTGTAACACTGACCACAGTCAGTAAAATACAAAAATACTCCAAAGGCTTACACAAATACAAACTTTGCAGTGTCTAGTTGAAATTCCATCTACATCTGGAAAAAGTTGGTTTTTTAAAAACCCGATTCTGTTCTTCAATTGTTTATGCAAATCTATGCAAAGCAAGCATAAGAGCTGAATGAAACAGCTGCTTCCATAGCAGCAATAACAGTACAAAGGAATTGCTGGGAGACTGAAGTGACAAAGTGACACTGGAAATACTGACATCTGTGGAATGATGGAACAGAAGCCAGTACAGTAGGAGAGCACTTTTTGTTTATATTCCTCTTTTAGATGTCTGGAAATCAAGTCCATCTTCAGTAAAACGTGACACCCTTATGAAGCAACAGCTAAGCAAAAAAAAAGTTGCCCATCCTGACATGAAAATATAAAGACCCCATTGATTTGCTAAAAATCTCATCTCCTGACAGAGTTTTTACTGTGCTGATGGGAAGCTGTGGCCAGTACTGAACACAGTGTTTCTGGAACACAGTAATTTTGAACAGGCTTTTATCTACAGCTCCTTCAAATACAAGACACCAGGCAACGGCAGGACACCTGAGGTCACTGTGTTAATAAACACACTTGATAAGTCCTAAATGCCATTAAAACAAGATATAAGCCCTGAAAACTGGAATAAATGCAGATAGAAGTAATGCTAGAGCCCACAGCAGGATTTCCTCCCAGGTCCAGGACTTGAGCCTGTTGCCAAGTCCTGCTCCCCCCATCTACACCAGGCCTGGTGTCTTTAGCAAAGCACACAGAACTCCAAATCCAGCACACCCACATGGCTCACCCTGCCCTACTCCAAACCTGCTGGGTTTCTTAACTAAAAGGCCATATAGATTACACCCCAGCAGTGTAACATAAATGCTACATGCAATATTATTAACTAGCAATCTTTAAAATTCCTACAGTCTGTGCCAAGGAGGACAGGGCAATATGATGTGGACTGACTCAGCTGCAGAGCTGCAGGCAGGGTCTGGAGAGGTTATTAATCCACAACCACTCCAGATTCTTGTCAGCACACTTAACACCCCATTCTCCCAAGTGGGGAAAGCCTCAGTTAAGGGCATCCAACCAAAGCTGGAAAGCAGGAACTCTGATGTGTGCATGGGATCAGAGTGATGATACCACAGCAGGGAAGGGGAACCAGAACAGCCAAGATTAATAAACCTTGGATTTGAGGGCACAGGCGAGACAGCAGAGTGACTGCAGAGCATGGCAGCAGCCCTGTGAAAGCAGCAGCCCTGGTCTCTGCACTCTCACTGCTGAACAGCTGATGTGCACCTTAGACACTGTCCCAGCTGGTGGCAGTGTGTGTGACAAAGCTACACACCCAAGGAACAAACTGACCCCACACTTCAGCCCTGCTTTGTAATACCACAGAATTACAGCTTGGAGCCGTAAAGGAAAACAAGCAAAATACCCCACTGAACTGTGCAACAGCACAACTTATAAATACACAACTCTTATTTCAATCAGCCATCAGAAATGTGATTGTTCTGCCACAAACAAGTATGATATAAGCCAAGCACAGTCTCCCTAGGCTTTCATTTCTTTAAGGCGCTGTCTAGAGCTGCAATAATCACATATTTGAGTCAGATACAAACTTTCGGTTCAAAACTGGGAATGAAAAAGTTTTAGCATAAGTATCTGTAATATTATTTCTCACTCCCTGCGAGTTGCAGAGAGCCATTTCTTCTCACTAGGTATTCTCACTTGGTGTTCAGTTAAGCTTCCAAGGAGAACACAAGTCAGAAACATGCTGGAGAGCAGCAGGAGTGAAAATACAAAACATCATCATTACCTCGAGGCAAATCACTGCCACTGGGATCACAAGAGTAAGCTGGAAGAACAGCACTGGCTTCTCCCACCTCACTCACTGGGGGAAGAGGAGCTGAATAAATTGGGAATGGCACCGAAGAAACTGCTACAATTGGAAGGAAACAAATGTCACCCAGGAAGTCAACTTTGCCATGGTATGTCAAATGAGTAAGGTGTTAAGTTACACAATTCAGTATGTGCTTTGACACCTCAGTGCCCCTAAATACAGGCTCTAACAAAATTCTGTTCAGCAATGACTTTGAAAGGTGTCCAAGAAGAAATTTCAAAACTAGATTAAACTAGACTTAAAACAATCTCTCAAGCCTTAACTGCATTTCTATCTGCAAGCTGTATATCCTAGTTAAAGGAAAAAAGTCTTTTTCAACCATTTCTTCATATTCGAAGGCAGGCCACACTTCTAATATGAAGAAATGGTTGAAAAAAGTCTTTTTCAACCATTTCTTCATATTCGAAGGCAGGCCACACTTCTAGGACAGACAGTTATGCAAGAGAATAACAGGGAACAGACTAATCACTTCAAGTCCTCAAAAGTGAGACAGTAAGCCCACAAAAACAAGGGAAGGTTTGAGACGTACCAGGACAAAAATCTTCTGGACAGACAACTGTTAAATATTCATTTAGGTGGCCCACACCTCTAACACAGCAGCAGGTTGGCACCAGTGAGCACACAGCTTTGAGAACTGTGCTGACTAAACTCTCATGCAGAGTAGAAAAAAAGAGATATGAAAAGTGAGACAGAACTGAGCAGAATGGAAGGTGGAGATTTTTTAGATGCTAAATGAAAAGTTGCAGAAGACAGAAGAAATGCTCTTTGCAAGAAGGAAAACAGAATTTTTACATAACTGCCATTTTCCAAGAGCAAAGCAGGTACAGCACCTAAGGTGGAGAGTGCACCCTGTGACTACCCACAAACCTGATCTCCTTGCACAGAAGAAATTAAGGGTCACAAAAATGAATTGGACCCTGAAACACCCCAGCCAGTGACTCTCCTGGAAGGGACAGTGTTCTAGAGGCTTGCCACCTCAACTCAGGAAAATGAGCTGTAGGAAAGGGGAGGTGAAGGGAGCTGCACTGAACAACTGCCTTCTGAAAAGAATTTTCTAGGAAACATTTGGCATTAATGGTTAAAGGTGGCAAGGGGGAACCCAAAGCAGAGACCTCCAAATCCCATAAAAATTCAGGGGCAACAGCCCCTTCAAAATGAGAAGCCAGCAGCCAAGTTACAACTAGGTAATTGGAAACCAAAGCAAGTGACACTTTTTTTTTAAGCCTTTTAACACTTGTTTTGGATGGGGGGATGAAAGGAGGGGAAATGAAACCGAAAACTTGGAAATCCAAGTCCACAGCTGCAGTCTGTACACTCTACCTGGCCTCCCCACAGAAAAGGGAGATACTATGACAGGCTGAACTGCTGTTTGTGGGGGAGCTGCTGTTATGACACTGGCTGGAGTGGAGGCAGCAGAATTTGAAGAGAGACCTGTAGCTGGAGCAGTATAAACATCTGTGGAGGTGGAAACTGTTGCAGAGTTCACCAACACCTGGAAAAGAGTCAGGAGTAATCAACAGTCTGCCTCTGCAACTGGCTTTGACAAAGACTATGAAAATACCACATAGTTCAAAAATGCTCAGTTCACACAAATCCATCTTGTAAATCCTAGCTGTAAAGGCACTAACTATCCAAACTCCCTAAAAATTGGCTTGAAAATACTAGTTTAGAGCTGCAGACACCTGCAAGGCATCCTCTGTTTTGCTTGGGAATTGCATTCTCTGCTGCCAGAGGGGTCCCCACAAAGTGTCACAGTCCAAGCAGAGTGGTTACCTCTCTGCAGGGCCACCACAATGAAGTGTGAGATACAGCTCAGAGTACCAGACACTACCTTCTGGGGATAGCTGTAGGAAGCCACTTCATCTTGAGGTGACACCGAGACTGGCCCTTCTTCCTGAAGGGATTCCAAAGCAAAGCATGGTTCATTTCAGTGGCAAAGAAGCCACAAGGCACACCCCCCTATTTTTTATTTTAGAATTGATGGACTATACACCCACAGTGTCTTTTGCAGCTCAACTGAACAGTTTTATTCTGACGTGCTCAGGATTGCTTTTGCACCCACTAAGGAGCAACAGGTGACTACAGATTTAATTTCAAATAAAAAAAAAAATAAAATTCCAAGGTAAGTTCTACAACAGATGAGATCTCTCCAGTCCCACAGAGGAGGACTAAGATTAACTGGAATATAACCTGAAGGGTGGCCTGACAAAAGCAAGTGCAGTCTGGAGCAGAGAAAGAAAAGTAAACAGCACTCAAATACACACTCTCTCTTTGCAGAGGGAAAGGTGGAAAATCACTAATGTATCCAGTGCAATTCAGACTGTACTTGCAGACTCAGATAAAAACCTCACCCTTCAGGGAGGGAAAGGATGGTGAGTATATAAAGGAATGCTGATTTAATTTCTTTTATTGGGTCTCTGGCCTACTATACATCCAAGGACAGTTTCCACGAATGCCACACACCTCAAAGGTCTCAAATCTGAACAGTCTGTGAGTAAAACTTACCAAGTTTGCTGTAGGTTCTGCTGAACTAAACACTGTGGCAGTTTCGCAGTTGGGATCTGGAGGACATAGGCAAAATTGATTGAAAAGAGCTGCATTACATCTAATCCTTCACAAACTTATAAAAAGGCCATAATTTGAGTGTATTACATTCACCAAATATTCTATCAGTTAAGCCTAAACTTCTACTAACCTGGAGGTACATAAATATATTCCTCATGAAATTTTCCTACAAGGGAGAGAGAAGAGGAAGTTTTGGTTCAGAGGAAAAAAAAAGGAGGAAAAAAAAAAGTGGGGAGCAAAAAAGCTTAAAGCTGGAGTTATTGAAATCACATTTCAGTGCATCCATTAATAACCTGCTTTCAGTGTCATCTCACTTTGTCTCCTTTAGGAGATGTAAGAAACCTGCTTTGGATAATGAAAAGCACATTGACAATCTCTTAATTTTTTTTTTTGGCCTATCAATCCTTTAAGAACTCACCGTTTTCACTTGCTTCTTCCTCCTCCTCCAAGGCACTCAGGGTCTGCTTGTTAGAAGGAACAGAGTTTGGACTTCTCCTTGCTACCCAAAATGCCCCTGGACCATGGACAATGGGAGCAGGGCTACTGTGGCTCTGAAAAGCAAAGTCAGAACCAAGCATTTAGAAATCATTTAGAACCTTTCCATGCTCTATAGACAGGCACACAGAAACAGGCTGGCAGACCCAGCTTGCTGCAACCAAAGCTTACTAGAAGCATCATCTGTGTGTCCATTCCAATGCAACAAACATTTCTTTCCTTTTCCTTCTGTTCTGCCCTGCATTCCTAAGGCAGTTCAGAAGCTTTACCATTGTCCTATGCCATGTAGTCAAGCTGCTCCCTCCCAGAACTCATCCAGCTTTATCCCAAGCTCTAACAAAGCTGCAAAGGAGGGAGCAGATCCCAGACAAGGCTGCCACCCCCAGCATGTATTAGTGCATTCCTCATTCCAGAGCATTCCCCCCACACCAGCAGCAGATCAGTTCATCCAAACACTGATCATCATGGAGAAAGAGCATCTTTAGTCACGGAGGAAAAAATAGGTGGCTACTGGCTTAGAGAGCAGTGTCTGCACTAGGCTGACCCACACATGCAACCCTGACTATTTCAGAGAGCAGCATGCCCCAAGGTTGCCCACAGCACCCCTTCAATGTTTTACATGCCCTTTGTTGCTGCACTGAAATCAGTCTTTAGCTGCAGCCCAATTTAAAAGATCAGTTCTCTGAAGGAGGAATACAGGATTGAGATGCTCGAGTAGAAGATGTTCATTCACTCTTTTGTGATGGCTAAGGTGACACTCAAAACTCTCCTCAGAAGACACTGGTGACTACGAGATGGATAAAGTGCTCAGAGAGGCTTCAAAGATTTCCAAGGTTGAAGCAGAGGTGGTAAGTCACAAGATTCTCCCACCAGGCCACTAGCAGCATGGCAGAGTCCTCTGTGAGATGCATCTTCCCCCAGGAAATGTCACATCCCTTTACTAAGTAAGACAAGGAAGAGACAGAGAGAAAGCTTTGGCATTGACAATAAAGTCACTGAACGAACATGAAAACCTATTCATTAGGAGCTGCAGGCAAGTCTAGCAAAGGGACAGAAAAAGCCACTGAGCTGTATTGATTTCATGTTGGAAAAAAGAAATTGCAGGATAATGTGTCCTTATGCCTTGGCACTCTTGGAGGAAAAAATCAGAGCAAAGATTACAGATCTAGTATATCAGAGCAAAGAAAAAATGACTGGTGCTGAAACAGCCCTAAGCATATTCTCTCTCCCTCATTTAAATACAAGTCTAACACTAGTTAAGTTCACTGCTTCAACACAGCAAAAAAATCCAAACATACCAGGTTGGTTTGGGTTGTTTTATTTTTTTTAATCTGTTTTTCTATTCAGACACCTATGTTTAGATTGATTTTTTTTAGCACACCCAGCTTTGGACTAGGTTTAGACTACAAATAAAGAAAAAAAAAGCATTTTAAACTTAAAGAATACACTTTGCCACTTTATCTACAACTCAACAAAGAGACTGCTTTAAGAAAAGTCTAGGTTTATAATTTTCTCTTGTTTCTGTAGCAGAAGAAACCGTGTCAGAGCGACATGTTAATCCAAAACATCACAACTACAAATTCATAGGAAAAAAAACCAGGCTATCACTATCCAGTCTCTGAATCTTGCTACCCAAACAATAAATTATAGTGTGGCAAACAAGTGAAAAGCTTTCTCCCACGATATTTAGAGCTAGACAGACATGCACAGGAGGATAAGATTTTGTTTTCAAACTGCAATCGAAAGGAGAAACATGATTATGTTTATTAAAATATACTTAAAAGCAAGTGAGTGTTGTTACTGAGGATACAAAGAAGGGGAATATCTAGAAAAACTGAGGTTTCAAGCAGGTTTTACAGGAATTAGACTAATTTCAGTTTTCCATTGTCAAAAATGCATACACTGCTAAACCTTACTCCAAGAAAACCAAAAAAAGCCGTTGTATTGTTTAGGTAAAGAATCACTCTGCATTTAGTTTCCCCCTCCTCCTCTCTCTTTGAGAGGCTTCAGCTTACCCTTTGTTCATAACTCACAGGCAGAGTCGGAAAAGCAGCGTCATCATCTCCTTTAATTTCACAGAAAATGACAGTTTCTTCTGGCCCTTGGGGCTCCTCTGCAGCCCGTGCCATAAAGCCATACTGGCACTCCTTGCTGACACACGGCAGCGGGCGGCGGCTGTACGAGCTTGGGGAACAAGAGAGGAGCTGAGGGATCACCACCACCTGCACTGTCACCTGTGTTTGGCTGCTCAATTTGAACTGGGTTCTTTCTGCAGAGCCACAAGAAACCTGCTCTTTCACACTGCTGCAAACAGGGAATTCATGCCCCACCATCCTCCCCAATGCCTGGTAGAGCGGTTTTTAGTGGAAGAGGTTTGTTGTCACTCACCAGCACCTGCAGGAGAAGTTGTCATAGCTCTGACAGCCTCTCTTCCCTAGGCTGGGGCAGAATGCTGTTTGAGGGCCAAGCATGTTGTGGCTGTCTATAAATCAGGCAGACTTTCTGAGTTTAAAGGGAAAAAGGTGCAACTACCAGAAGTGCCTCTCAGCTGTAGTTTGACCTAAACAGCACAAACTCTCTCCTAACCAGTCTGCAGCAAGAGCCAACAGGAAACAAACGGCCAGCTCAGGTTTTCAAAGGTTCCTACCTGGGCATGCCGGGTTCCCGGTGGTGTCTGGGAGGATTCTGCGGGTGATAGGGTTTGTAGGGTGCCATGCCTGCCCCTGCCGGGGAGCAGTGGGCAGGGAAGCGCCCCGAGGGAGCGCTGTGCTGCAGCCGCGGTGGCAGCACTGGCTGCCCCCTGCTGTAAGCCACAGCCATGAACACCTCCTTCCCTCGGACTTTCTTGAGCATCCTCTTCCGTGTTTTCATGTCCATTTCTGCAGTTTCCATTGAGGACAGGAAAGAGATTTACACCTTAAACCTGAGCTATGGTATCAAATGATAAAAAGAAGAACCCATAATATTTGAACTCATAGAAAAGAAAGGAAGTGGGCTATTTCAGAAAAAGTGCATTGTAAATATGGAAACTCCAGACCCTTCTTTAAAAGGGCCAAGCAGGAATTCCACATGAGGAGGACACAGGCATCTGACATGGGAGGACCTTCCCAGCTTCAGCTGATCCAACTAGTAGCCAGTGTTAAAATCTCTCTATGCAGACTACATTTATTTATGCAAGTAAAACACCTCACAACTCCTCCAAATTAAATTGAACCCGTATTTAAGTGGCTGGGGAAGCCCTGGTCTCTCCATGCATCTCTGCTAATGCCAGATCAGACAATCTCTCTGGTTCACTGACATGTCTTTTAGATGGTTCTCAAGTGGCAAATTTGTTCTGGGCCATTTTGAGCAATACCAAATTTGCTTTGTATTTCAATGGATTTGCTCTTCTGTAAAGGCAAATTCATCACTGTCTGCAAGATAACTTTCCATCAAACCCCCCCAGTGGCCAAGTTTTACATCACAGGGTCAATTAAGTCACTTCCAATATCCAAAAACTGCTACAGTTACAACTGTCATGAGCACCTCCCCAGGGAAGGAATGCTTCTGGAAGCCTTATACAAACCTATTCCTGAGAAGTGTCCACCTGTTACTTTCTGATAAGCTCCTCCTCTTCTGTTGTGAGCCATATTCCAAGCAAGGACAGGAGCCACTTGTGTCACTGGCTTTAAGTTTGCCAAAGGAACTGTGTGCCTGCAGGAAGGACACCCACGTTAGCAGTGCCCCAGGGATACACTCTGCACAACAACATAAGCTCAAGCAACACCATGACAGAGGAAAACCGTTTGTGAAAATAAATCATCTGTTTCTCTGGCACCAAGCACACATTACTGCTGCTTGTTTAATTAGAAAAGACAAGCCAGGCTTCAGTTTAAACACTATTTTACTTCCTGGGTCAAGTCTCTCTCCCCTGCCTGCATTTGTGTGCCTCTGGAGATACCCCTAAAAGCATGAGAAAACACAGAATTGTTGCAGGATGTTGTCAATCCCAGCTTTGGAGGAGGGTGAATGATTGAACAGCAAGGGGGCAAGTGATTAGATTCACCAGAAGTGCCAATTATTTTGTTGCTTGGGTACAACATAAAAACGCCAGAGAAACCCAACAGCAGAGGGCAATTTGGTCTCTGTGAACTAAGCCCAAACTGCAAAGATCACTTTTACATTCCAGTGAAGGAAGATTTCACAGAAAGCATTACAATAATGATTTTGGTCATTAGAAATCCAAGAGGAAAAACAAACCCCTCATCCAGAAAGATTTTAAACTTGAAGTCATCACCAGACTGCTTACTTTTCTGCCAGCTCCTCAACAAAGACAGTCAATGTGTTGCTATCCTGTCCAACTTCCTGGATATGAGCATTGTAATACTTCTCTCCTGGTTCCAGACACACCTGCAGAGAGAATAAGGGAAGCTCTAAAAAAAACCCCAAATGCATCAGAATATTGTCCACAAACCACTAATAGCAAAGGCTGCTCCCACCCAGCCCCACATTACTGAGTTAGCCCAGGAGTCTCAAATACTTCTTCAAAACTGCAACCAAAATAAAGAGCACTGTACTAACTTCAGGGAGGATAAAAAGAAATAAAAATCAGTCTTGTGAGCAACCGAGAGGCAAGATACCTGCTCCCAAATTTATTTTTATCCCCTGTGCCCAGCAGACAAGTACCAAGGAAGACTGCTGCTTAAGAACTTGAGGAGAACAGAAGATAAAGTAAAAAAAGGAAAAGCTCTGCTCAGTGAGAAACAAGTCACTGAGTGAATCATTAGCACTACCTTCAAGAGTGATAAAAAATACGCCCTCACTACATATGACATCAGAATACAAAGAAAACTGACCTTCCTTTCAGCATCTCCTGTCCAGATCATTCTACCCCTCCCTTTTTAGCTCTTCCCTTTCTATTTTATAAAAATAATTTGCTACTTCACTGGTGAGAAAGATAAGACTATCCAGAATTGCTGCTTAGCCTAAGTGAAAAATCTAAAGACAACTACATCAAAAGCACCCCCTGTGCATTTTGAGCTCTGCCTGGAATTTCCACACTCAGAGAATGTGGATGACTGGTTTACACTGAATCCCCAAACTGCTTTTCTATCACACTACCAGGTTTAAAGGTAGATTTAAGAAGAAATTACATTTAAAAGAACATCTACAGGGAAGAGAATGAGAAAAGCATTAGAAAATTCTATTAAATCAAATGATTTCAGGGTTTATCACAGTCCATTTAAAGTAGCTTTAACCATTAATCATAACTGGGTCTCCTTTGAATACTAACCTGACACTTGTCTCCTAAATAGTACTGTCTCCCAGCAAACACCATGTAGTCAGTTTTTTGAAGCTCTACAAATAAATGAATGAATAAATAAATAAAAGGGGGGAAAAAAGCCTTTAAGCTACTGTTCTTTCTTCACATATCCTACAAGTACTTCACGACAACATCCAACTACAATTTATAGGCCAATTGAGTTAAATACTTGCTGTCCATACCCAAACATTCCCCACAGTAACAGTGGAGTAACTCTAGATGTTCTTACAATAGACCAAAACTAGGCTAAGTCACATGAGACCAGGAACAGCCAGATAATGCAGCAAGCAGGACCACTACAACACTGCAGCTTCTGTGGTGGCACAGAGCTAATCCTGCATTTAATACAAATCCTGGAATTAAGAATGTTGGACATCTCTTGCCAGAGTCCCAGTGGTATTTGGCAAACATGAAATGCCATCCAGGAAAAACTAACATTGCCTAAAGTCTCCTTGCTGTTAGATTTCAGCTTTTTTTACCTCTGTTCCTTGCCTGGTTTCTCTGCACGTCAGTATTCTACACAGATAATTGGTTACCACACTCTGTTCCAAGAATTTTAATGATCCTCCTTACTGATTACACCGTGGTGAAATGCTGGAGTTCTTCAACATGCAAAGCACTTTGGGTCAGACATCGAGTATCAGTCAAAATCTTATCTTTCTTGGTAACTTCTTGCTTTACAGATCAGCCACAGTGAATGCCAAAAAGCAGCCAACCTTTCCCAAGCCATGAGAACTATGAAATCTCTGCAGAATGTTCAAGCCCAGGAGGGCTGGGAAGCAGGAGAAGAACTCCTCTGACAGATCTCAATGCTAAATTTGAGATCTTCATTATTATACGATTCTGGGGCCAAAATTGTGCTCTAAAAAGAAGTCTTTGCACACAGGCTGTAACAAAAACCTCACATTTGAATGCTTTCCAATACAACAGAATGGCAATGGAGTTCTGTGCTCTGCTTTGAATCCTCCTATTTCCTGTGTGCAGTCCATAAGTAGCAGAGATCAGATTTTTAGCAATCTTGTACCATTATATAGTATCAGCAGCTGAGTATTTTGTAGTTTGAATGCCAGACAGGAAACCAAGAACATGTCCTACCTACAGCTATCTGCTGGGTTCACCTGTGTCCTTCACATTTCAGCTGAAGAAACAGGTGACAAGACTCAGATTCATAAATTTAATGCTAACCCTACCACAGGAAGAGCTTTTTGGCTTTCCCCTTTCCAAAGATACCTTTTCTGCTGTCCAGCCAAACATCAAACTCCACATTTCGATAGATGGTAGAGTCCAGTGCTTTTAGCACTTTATAAGGAACAGGCATCTTCGGAGGATTTTCTGGAGGCTAAAAACAGAACTGGAATGGAGCATTAACAAGTGCATTTCATGTGCTCAGCACAGTCTATCCTGCCAGCATCTGTGCACCACTTAAAAAAGTACAGATGCTATTTTCCAAAATATTCACTTCCACTGTATTTCCCTAAAAACTAAAACTCAAGAGTATGAAAACAGATCCAGGCATTCAGGTGCTGAGCAGACTGACTCTAGAAAACAGGCTCAAGAGTAACACTTGGCATGTTCTGTAGTCAAGAAGGCTCAAAGGAAACCAACCTGACCAATGAAGCCACAGCTTCAAAAGTTGGTGAGAATTTCAATCATTGTATCTGAAAACTCTACTTCTGTAGAGTTTCTAAAAGTATTCTGAAGCAAATAATACTACTGGCAAGACAAAAGTGAACTAATTTAAACCACATTCTGGGAAAAACAAACAGCACATCAGGAAACATCTGCTAAGCTCCATCTTTTGGGGGAAATAAAAAACAGCTAGAGAAGAACGAGAGAATTTCAGAAAGGAAAAAAGCACTTCCAATTTAAGAGAAACTTAAGGGCAAAACCAAAAGATCACTACATGGAAGAAATAAGCCACCCACTTGCCAAAAATACATTTTTAGAAAGTGGTAAAGAGGATTTAGCCCTAACAAAGGTAACATCATACAACCGAAAAAAAACCCCAAAAGCAAACCATAAGGATTTTTCCCTGAACTGCCAAACCTTTTGCTCTTCAATGCCTTGTTTGAACTTGGTTTCCTGTGGATTGTCAACATCGTTGCCTTGCCAGTCGTCCAGTCTAAAAAATTGAAAACAAGATTACAAAAGTTACAACACACAATTTCTAGCCAGGATTAATATCACCAACTGCTCATACAACCTGAAAAAGCACCATGGTGCCATCAAGTGGTACATTTTGCCTTAAACATCAGCAAGGTGCCATTCAGTGCAGAACAAGCCTTTTCCAAGCTTTAAGAACTTGACCTCTGCTTGTTCCAAAGCCCACCCCTACTGAGAGCTACTGCTTGCATTAGGAAAGGATGAAGGTGTTCCCAGTGAATGAATTCTTGCACTGCCAAGTACAAGACACTCTGTGCCAGGTACCATCAAACCAATGCTGTCTGCAAGCATTCAGAGGCAGCTCTCAAGCCCTTCAGAGCTATGGAGGCTTAGAAGACTAATAAGTTTTTCATTTAAAAAAATAATAAGAAGCGCTAATAAATAAGGAGTAATTTTACTTACAAATAAGCTGTCATTTTACAGAGTAACACACAACTATAACACAGCCTGCAGCAGAGGATATTCAATTACTTGGCACTTCCCAGCTCCAAGGAAAGCACACTCTCTTCCACGATATACTTGAGCTTTGTGTTTGTGTCATAACATAGGAAAAGAAGAGTTAATATTCCATAAAAATTCATAGGAACTTGGAAAAGTTGTCCTCTGCAAGGTTTTTTTTTTTGCTTCCCTCTTACCAGATCCCCTTCCCAGCATACTACCTTTTTTCTGATGGATTTCTGGGCACTTTTTCATGGAGACCATCAAAGTTTGCATCCTCACTTCCTCCAGGACCACTGTTTCTGTTCTTCTTGGATCTACTTCGAAACACCTCAACTGCAGACCTTAATTCTTCCTCATCCATGCCAAACACATCTTTGTAGAGGATCTCATATAATACAGCTGAACAAACCAACACAAAGCTCAATAATTTGAGATCCATAAAAACTCCTGCAGTTTTCCAGGCAGGCAGATCCTCAGGTATTTCCTACTGTTACAAGGTAGTAGTGACATCAAATGCAGTTAGGGATAGGATCATAAACTAACTCAGCTAGGAATAAGGGACCTCTGGAAGTCACTTGGTCCAACACCCACTTAACAGGTAAAAAAATAAGTCTATGCATAAAAATATACCACATAAGTGAGCTTCCATCTCTCTTCTCCCCACCCCTGAAAATTGAAACAAGCCCTGCCTCTAAACATATGAAAACACACGATTCTCTTCCATAGAAAAATGATTTCAAGTTTACCCTGGCAAATGGCAGCATTCTCCTGAAATTGTTTTGTATATACAGAGTCATAATGGCCATTACCGGAACAACACAGTAAAATCTGGGAAAATAAAATAAAAAGAGAGTTTTAAGGCTGGAATGATGTAACCACAAATTCTGATATCCTTTCATTCTACAGTTGACATTAACTCATCAAGAAAACAGTAAATATTCTCTATATAAACATGAAAAAGCTGTAGCATCAGCTCAAAATGGAAATCTACATGAAGTCTCTAAGTAACTTTGTATCATACAAAGAAAAAAACCATGTCTACATCCTGCTGTATTGAACATGAAATAGGAGTTTGTTTCCAAGGCCACCATTTGCTCAGAATAAATACAACCCATTGAATGCAGCACCCCGAGACACACTGTCCCAAGTGTCAAAGGCACATTTCACCCATCTCTGCCTGAAAGGCCAGAAGAGCATTTACTTCTCTAGCCCTTCAAACCTTGCTTTTAAGAAGCAGAAGAGATGCCTTCTGCAACACATGCATTGACACACCACGTACACATATCCTACCAAACATCTTGGCCCACAAGCACAGCCAACTGCAACAGGCAGAAGGTCTGAGGCAGCTGTCAGCACACTGCCAGCAAGGATGCTTCCCAGAAAAGCAGCTCCCAGAGGGAGCCAAGATGCCAGGACTCTTAATTCTGTGTGCTCTGTGGATTCTGCCAACACAAGCTCTCCTCTCGTGGTGAGGAGGAGCAACACCAGAAGGAGCTGCTGCCCGAACTCACAGTGTACTGACAGACAGCTGCCAACACTTAATGAGAGCTCTGGTGGGAAAGCCTTGGAGGGCAAACATGCATTTAGACCATGCTGCTTGATTTAAACTCAGTTCATTTTGGAAATAAATTAAGCTACACAGGAAACTGTAGATGAAGAAAGAAGCATGTATAAACGAAGACAGCAGTGCTCATCAACAGATCAGTAACAGCTGCAGTAGCACAAGTTCAGAGCAGACTGGCCACCCTGGCAAATCTAGCAGCCTACGCTGAAATCCACACCACAGCAGCTTCACTGGCATCATGCCTGAAGTAGCCACATAAAATTGTGCACTCACATCTACACAGCCCCAGAAAACACCAGAGCAGTCAGATGCAAGGTAATACAAAGTATTTGTCCTTTATGCTCCTTCCTTTTGCCCCCAGCAGTAGTTCTGATGTAGATAAGCTGTTCCAATAGCTCCCATTCTGAACTGGGATCAGTTTGTAGGCCACAAAAATCAGTAATTTTGTTACAATCATCCCTTCCCATTAACTTCCACTTTTCAGGGAAAAAAAATTGCACAACTAATCCAGCTTCAGGAAAAGTAAGAAAACAGACTGGCAGGGGAACAGAAGGAAATTGCTGTCACTTCTACTGACCTTGTCCTCAAAGCCATTGTCTGTAGCATGTGTGGGTGGCTTCCCGGGGTACCGGTACACAATGAAGTCTCGCCTAGGGAAGCAGAGGCAAAACAAGACCTGCAAGAGCACACCTCCAGTAGAACCATGTTGTGGAGAACTTTCCAGGGAGCAGTTTAGAGCTGATAGTTTACAGAAAAATCAAGCAAAGCACTTTTCCTGATAAATGAATGCCACCATAAAGCAACAGCCAGGTGAGCAAAGCCATCTTGAGGGGAAAATAAAAATTATCTGTGAAAGACCATGGTATTTAGTCACAGATTAAGTCAAATATTTATGCTTACAGAAAGGTGCTCAGACACTGAGACAATTCAGTCTAAGTGATTTAGGCACCCTGCAAAAGGACTAGAACCTCAGTGCAGGGAGCTAGAAATTCTTGCCAAACTTCAGTTGTTCCTTCAGTACTGGGACAAAATGAGACTGCAAAAGGACGCTTCTCTTTTCTACCACTAGAGAGGCAGACCGCTTTTTACAGATGGCAGATAGTTCTGTGTTACCTCTGAAATAAATACCAGTGCTTACACACCAGGTAGGGCAGATACTCCTCACTTTCAAGAACACATAATGAGTTTTAGTCATGCTTGCAACTACCACACAGTGTTTCCACTGCACACAGCTCCTTGGTTTTCCCCGTTTTCCAGTCTTCAGCCACTAGAAGCAAACACTTGACATTCAAGTTCGAAAGTATCTCTGGAAAGTGACCCTGCACTTAATCACCACTAGAAAAAGGGCTGTGATGGCACCATTTACATGTCAGTTCAGTAAGTTTTCTAGGGAAGCATTTCACATCATGTTTCACACATTCACCTCTCAGTGAAAAGAAAGTTCTGGGGCCAGAACTGCCACACCAAGTGCAAAACAAAATAAACTTGAAGAAAGAGGTACTTACTTGTACATCATCGATAAAGCACTTATTTCCAGCTGGCCAGCACTTTCCTGTGCAAGATTGTGAGATTACATGAGATAGTAGAGGCATCTAAACAACAACTATATCCCACATTTCTGTAGTATTTAAAAACTGCACTGTTAAAATACCTATTCAAACTCATTAGTTTGTTAAAGCAATAATGCACTGAAAATTGAGATATAAGGATTTGGGGGAGAGTGAGGTAAAAGGAGTCTGCTACACGGGGTGGCCACAAATACCAAAATTAGTAAAACTGAGTTGCTGCCAGAGCTGCTCCAACACATCACTTTAAAGATAAATTTTCTTTAAACCCACATTTGTTTCAGAAACTGCTGCATTCACCAAGGTTGCTAAAGGAATTTATAAAAGTTACTAATTTAGTAAAATACTAAAGAAATAGAAAGTTAAAGGCTGAAGAAATAGAAGTTTTAACAGTAAAGAAAGAAGTAGGAGATGTAAAGCCTGACAGACAGTTCATTTAAGGTACACTCCATGTATTTTGCTTTTTTCTTCTTAGAAAAGAACCACAGTTATGAATAAGCTTTTAATGTCCAGCCTGCAGAGACTACTCCTCTGCAGCCATGCAAATTCCCCACTAAAACTGGTATTTTTTATACACATACAGTTTTATTCACATTTATTCGGTACAAAGCCTTAGCATTACTCATGCAATTGATTCCTCAAGGGTTTATCTAAAAAAAAAATCCCACAAACTCAAAATTATTTTAAATAATTACCTAAACACCTTTCTGTTCTAGTCTCTTCACATTTAAATCTCTTAATAAGTCTTAGAACAGGCTTACCTTGGGATCTCCTAGTCGTTCTAGGTATTTCTCAAATGAGCCTTCCACGTACTTTTAACAAAACAAGAAAATAAATATAAAAACTTAGACAATTAGAAAACAAAGTTAAAATTAAACCTAAACACTACTTAACAGCTACCAGCTGTTGAATTGGAGGAGGCAAGGCATATAGAACATAGGAATGATTTGGGGTGTCAATGTGAGAATGCCAAGAAATCCCAAAACAAAAAATTAAGGACATGTTTCCAAGTAATACTCAAGTCCCTCCCAGATTATATGAAGCACTTAAATGTGATTACAGGGAAAACAAACAAACAACCAACCCAAAACACAAGCTCCAAAAACCATATCATTACCTTACAAACCCATGCTGCACACACACGTGTACTTCACACACACTGCCACAGACAAAACCAACCAAAAACCTCAGGGCCTGAGGTCATTATTCCAGGATTTCCCACCATTACAAACCCACAATCCACACACACCTGTACTTCACACAAGCTGCCACAGACAAAACCAACCAAAAACCTTAGGACTTGATGTCATTATTCCAGGATTTTCCAACATCTTTCAATATTCATTTCTTACTCCAAAATCCTACCTATTTCCCACCTAAATTCTGCAATGGCTGCTCCACAGAGAATATACTACAGAAATAATTCATCCTTCTCACTCTGTAGGTTCTAGCAACTTGCTTGTTTTCAGGAACTTCAGAACCAAAGTCAAATAAAACTTGTGCAACTGCAACTCAAGGTAAGGAAGCAGTCACCTTGTCATTTTTTCCATCTTTCAAGCACCAAGCGTGGCAAAGCATCGTAGTCACAATCCTTAGTGCTAAACCACTGTGACCCCCTCCCACAGCACTTTCCAACTACACATACCCAGCTGACCTACACAACACACGGTACTTACAGATTCAAACCTGGACTGGTGCTGCCTCATAAACGAGACACAAGCTTTCCTAACTTCTGCGTGATGAATTTGAGATGAAAACAGCTGGAACAATAACGGTAATAAGAGAGAAGATGTCAAGAGTTTAATTTATGCCTCGCGTTAAGCATAAACTCTCCAGACTAACGTCACCACTACAGGGGGCAGTGTAGAGGCTGGGGGGCACCTGGGGCCACCTGCGGCTGAGGGGAGCCCAAGCGCCCGGAGCCGATCGCACCTATCCCCGCACCCATCCCCACATACATCCCCACACATCCCCGCTGCCGCCACCTCGCTCTGGGCACCCGGCCGGGTCTCCAGGAGCTCTCCGGGGGCGGCCCCGGCCCACCCCCAGCCCGCTCCGGGCCTGAGGCGCCCCGGCTGCCCGCAGCCCGGCCGCCTGCACACCTGCTCCGAGACGGCTCGGAAGAGGCAGGAGGCGTCCTTGGCCGTCATCTTGCGGTACAGCCCCAGGCTGCCCAGGTACTCGTCCATGGCCACCTCGCTGAAGGACTTCTGCCCGAAGTACTTCTTGGAGCCTTTGTGCATCTTCCCGGCCGGGGCGGCTGAGGCGGGCGCGGAGACGCGGGCGAGGCGCGAGGGGCCGGGCGCGCGGCCGCCGCTAATGACGGGCCGCTAAATGAGGCACCGCGCCCACCTGCGGGACCGCCCGGCCCCGGCTGCTCGCCTCCCGCTGGAGCTGCCTCCGCCGGGGCCATTTTAGGCTGTTTTAGGGAAATTTGTAGGGTGCTCGGCTGCCGGCGTGGGTGCGCACCTCAAGCCGCGGGAAGCGGCTCCTCCCGCACCTGCCTTGGGTAAGTTCGCTCCTTCAACTTCATCGCTCGACTGCAGAGAACCAGGGGGAACATCAGTCCAATGGTTATTCAAAATTCCCTCTGCGCTGCCGGGCTGGAGGTGAGTTGCTAGCAGTGCATTTGAAACAACTCCGTAGAAGTTAAGGGAGTGAAAAATCTTAGTTGCTCCTAATCAGTATTTGGGGCAAACTGTGGGGGATTGGCAAAACTGACCCTTGCACAACTGTGTGGCCTGATTTATTCCACCTGTAGTCCTTTGTGCTTGATTTGAATACCTCTATGTACATTGTTTGCTCAAAAAAGTTGTACTTAGACATCAGATGGGCCAATTCAGGAGTTTAATTTTCTTATTTTAAACAAAAAAGACAACACCCCCCCAATGAATAATGTCCTTGTAGGAAGGGCAATTATGCACTTCTAAACTTCTAGAGCATTAGAAGCCTAAGAACATGCATGAACATTTTAAAGTTTAAGCCTCCTTTGGTTTTCAAAGTATCTACTTGAAGAAATTGATGTAACATCAACATAATTTTCAATTTCAATACTTCAACTGAGAAGCTCTGATCAGCATCAAAGAATCCCAGAATCACTTGGGTTTGCAGGGACCCTAAAGTTCATCTGGTTTCAATCCCCCTGCCATGGGCAAGGACACCTTGCGCTGTCCCAGGGTGCTCCAAGCCCCAGTGTCCAACCTGGCCTTGGACACTTCCAGGGATGGGGCAGCCAGAGCTTCTCTGGGCACCCTGTGCCAGGGCCTCATCCCCCTCATAGGGGAGAATTTATTCTTTACATATAATCTAAATAAGAAACACTGGGTGTGCAGAAGTCCAAACTGATGGGTTATGATGGGGTAACACCATGCAAAAGGAGCAATTGTATTGCCGAGCCCATTCCTGTCCTATGTTTTACTTTGTGGGTAAATCACCCAAACCCAGGGCAGCATTTGGGCAGCAGGTTTGCAGCTCATGGCTTTTTTCACCTGGATTCACCCCATGCCTTTTTACCTTTTGAGGCTTAAATCTCTCACTTTTAAGCTCTCTTTTCAGTGCTCCTGTAAACACATGAAGCAAGAGCTGAAGGCATCTGCAGATCATCACAGGAACATCAACAAGGACAATTTATTTCCACCTGTACTAGGCAAAAATGGTCAAGAGACCACTATGCATATGCCATGCCTGTAAATAAGTAGTTTAGCTTGTCCTCATCACTGGAATTACCATCCCAGTGCAACCTTTGTTATATAAATATGTTTGTCCATGCAACTAGACAGCTCATACTCCCTCCTTATTGGCATTGTACTCTTTTAGGCATAAAGCTGAGTTTGGCACTAAATTGGAAACCATTTAATATCAGTTAATATTAAATGATAGTTTCTTTGAGTGTTTGGCCCAGTTGGCAGATCTTAAGTGTAGGAGATGAGACATTTTATTCCCAACTTTTTTATTTCTCTCTTTTGTTTATTGTAACCCAAAAACTTTATCCAAGAATGAAGCAAACTTTTCTGGCTGTCCAGGAGGAAAAGGTTTCAAAGCTGACAAGTCCATCGACTGCAGCGTTTCCACAAGAGTGCTGTAAAAACAGACCAAAAGCAAAAATTAAAGAAGATCCATCCCATAGGAACTTTTTTTATACAGTTTTCTTTCTATTCATTCATACGTAATTCTTTAGCATATAATGGAAATATTAAATAAGGGTATGTATGGAAAGGAAAAGAATGCACAAAGCAGCAGGCCCCAGTCAGCACAGGCTCATAGGCAGCATTGCTGAGAACACACTACCATCAGCTTTCAGAGACAAACTCAACTTTTAAAATTTTTAATCTTCTGTGGTTGCAATGCTGGGAGACTGAACAAGATCTGAGGCTCTTCTCCATAAACCATAAGAGGAAATCCATCCTATCTGAACACATGGCAGAGCTCTTCCCTGATCACAGAGCCAGAAAGAACAGCTACGTCAATCTGTTACTTGCTATTATCAGGCTGCAAATAAGGCTCAAATGCTTGGCACTGCCCAACACAAAGAAATAAAAATTCCAAAGCTGACAGAAGCACCAAGATTAATGAGTTTAAGAAACTTGCTCAATATAAATGAATGCCAGGCCTGATCTGTTCAGAAAGCTCTTCTGAAACACGAAATTTTGTTGGCAGGGCAAAGGAGCAAGTTGCAGACTAAGTAATGGGAGTTACATTTTCTCTGCCTTCAATTTAAAAGTCATCCGTTATTTCTAGAGTGGAATCAATCACAAATAAAGAGAAAACAGTAAGATACAGTCAAAACCAGGAGAAGAAATAAACCCAACAGGAATCAGGATGAACTCTTAAAAAAAAGGAGCTAGGGGTTTGGTGATGGTGGGACTTTTTCATGTGTTGTTTGCCTGCGGGGTGGGCCTTTTTTTGCATGTTTTTGTTTGGTTTGGGTTTTTCTCCTGAAGTGACAGGCAGTAGATCTGTGAAACTCCTTGTCAGAGGGTATGGTGGATTCAGGAAGTTTGGTTAAAAAGGCAGCCTGAATAAGTAATTGAAAGACAGGGGTACTTAAAGTTACTAACCAGATAATAGCTCATTTATGAATCCCCCTGAATCCAAGTGTTTTTCTTCTTTTAATCTAAATACATGTACCCTCAAATGGAAAAAAAAAAAGAGGCCACGGTCAAAAGGCTTGGTAAGTGTGGTAAATTACTACCTAGTCTATTCACTCTGGAAAATCTAATATCCAGATGGAGATTACAGACAAGGATGTACATTTCCTTGTTACATTGTCAGTTCTGCAGTCACATGGACTGAATGTTCTCGTCCAGTGGGAACAAACAGCAGCTCCCTACCTGCAGTTACAGTAGAGGACATAGCCATCTCTGTGGAGCTGTTTGGCCAGCTCAAGCTGATGGTTGTCCATCAGCTTATCATTTATTACTACTATTAGTGGTTTTCCTTTCTCTAGAGTCTCCAGGCAGCTACCAGCACCTACGAGAGAAACAGAAAATATGGTGAGAGATGAACTATCCCCATACTTGCTGTGCTGAAAGAGGGGAGCCTCTTGAACAACCCAACTCTAGCTGTGGACCTCAGCATTCCCAGCCAGCCCACCCCGCAGCCGGAGAGACTTCCTCCCAGCGCCCTCCCGCAGCCGCAGGAAGCAGCCGGGGCTGTACCTGCGTGGCTGATGACCAGGTCTGCGCTCTGCAGCTCCTCAGCCAGCGAGTCCTTGAAGCGGAACACTTCCACCGCCACGGCCGAGCCGCTGCTGGGCTGCGGCTGCGGCAGCGAGCCCCGGCCCACCTGCAGCACCAGCTTCTGGTACCCGCGGCTCTGCAGCGCCTGCGGGGCACGGGAGGGATGAACGGAGGGGATGACGGGGGTGGGGAAGATGGTGGGGGGATGGAGGAGGATGATGGGGAGGGATGACAGGAACAGAATGAAGGGGATGAGACGGGGATACAGAGGGGGTGTCAGGGGTGTGCCCAGCTCCCGACTACACCGGCCCGGGTACCGCCACCCCGCGCCACAGACCGTCCTTCCCCTTCCTCCACCAACACTTCACGCTTCTCCCCGCGGGAACCCCCGAACCGCTCCGGCCGCCTCAGCGGCAGGGAGGGCGGGGCAGCTCGTGGCGCGCAAGCGCCAGCCCCGGGAGGGCAGGCCCGGGCCGGAACCGGAGCCGGAGCCGGAGTCCCGGTCCCCTGACCTGCAGCGCGGGCGGGGAGCGGGCGGTGGCGATCAGCTCGTCGAAGCTGGTGGTGCCCACGGTGACGAACACGGACTTCATGGCCGCCGGGACGGCACGGCCGCGGGGCCGCCAGGGGGCGCCGCGCGCCCGCGCAGCGCTCCCGAAATGGCGGCTGGGCTGAGGGGAGGGACGGGGCGGGCGGGAACGCCCTCTTCCCTCGCAGGCTCGGCCTTCCCTGGTTCCTCCCCGTTCCTCCCAGTCACCTACGGTCGCTTTTCGTACCGGTCCTTCCCGCCCGTTTCGTCCCGCTGCCTCCGCCCAGGGGAGCCAGGTGCCACGGCGCTGTGGGGTTTTCCCCCCCCCCACGGTGCCACACCGGCAGGGAAAGAGGCCGCTCTAACGAGCCCACTGTCCGGCAGCGTTTAGAGGGGTGGCCGAGACTGTTTCAGATTTTTAAACTTTCAAGAAGAGGTAAAAAAAGAAATAAATTTGGAGAAGGGATTTGGAAGGTTTTGGGCTCTGCGTGTTATTTCAGCATTGGGGACCCGCGTAACTCGCGGGCAGCCTGTGTGGGTGTGTTCAGAACTGCCAAGGCCAGAGCAGGGCCACAGCCACCTTCCCTTTACAGACCGACATTGGCCCAAGCCTCCCTCAGCACTTACTGGGGGAGTAACACCTCAACTTCTACCCCACAACTATGAATATTAAATGTGTTAACACAGTGTTGTTCACCGAAGAGTAAGAATGACCTGAGCAGTTGCACAAACCGAGCTGGCAGTTCTGTTTTTTAATAGTAAGCATAACACAATGCTACAAAGATAAACCGAAGTTAGACATGTAAATCTGATTATTCCCTGAATTAAATTCAACAGATGAGGTCACAACTGTGTATACAGTTGTGTATACAGAGTGTTCCAAGAAAAATGCAGCTGTCTTGAGGATACCTCTGATTGCCATGTTAATGCCTCATTCACAATACTCATTAGCCCCCTGTTGTTTTCATAATGAGCATAATGAGCTGAAATAGATTTTATTTTTTGATTAAAACTAGTAGTGCTGACAGCAGACTGTCTGGGGGAAAAATGCGGTGGAACAGAACAGTATTGGTGTCCTGAATGCACAGGGCCTTAGTGGCTGTGCCCAGCCTCATCCAGCTCTTGGTGTTGTCCCTCAGGAAAAGGAATCTGGGAGCTGAGGGCGGCCACAACATGAGCCAGGTAAAGACCTCACCAACAGGGCATGGTCTGGCAGTAACAGGTCCAGTGAGCATCCAGCAAAGACATTGACACAATGTCAGTGCAGGAAACCCAAACAGCAGTTCAGGAATAGAATTAGCAGCAAAGACACCCACAAGTCACCTCTGTCATGCCAGCATGAGGAGGATGTGGTTAGGTAGGTCCAGAGGAGGGCCACAAGGAGGATCAGGGCCTGGAACACCTCTCCTGGGAAGACAGGGTGGAAGAGCTCAGGGTGTTCAGTCTGGAGAAAGCTCCAGGGAGATGTTAGAATCCCTTCCAGTGCTTAAACAGGCTCCAAGAGAGCTGGAGAGGGACTTTGGACAGGGGCGTGGAGTGGCAGGACAAAGGGCCATGGCTTTAAACTGAAAAAGGGCAGATTTAGACTGGATATTGAGAAGGAATTCTTCCCTGTGATGGTGTTGAAGCCCTGGCATGGGATGCCCACAGAAGCTGTGGCTGCCTCATCCCTGGAAGCGTCCAAGGCCAGGTTGTATGGGATTTGGAGCAACCTGGGATAGTGGAAGGTGTCCCCACCCATGGCAGAGAGTTAACAGCAGATGAACTTTAGGGACCCTGCCAACCCAAACCATTCCATGGTTCTATTTAAACCCCAAGGTTAAATAAAGTCCCTATCCAAGAGTGTGAGTAGAAACCCCAGCTGAGATTGGTTTGGGCAATTAGGACTTATTAGTGCAATCAGGGCCCTGAGAGCTGTTGGGCAAGAAGGTAGACTTGAGATGAAAGGAAAATGCTAAATTTTTCAGGTGTTGGAGATGAGGTTCAGCACCTGGTAAAGGACAGGATAACTAAATGTTAGGGGTTTTGGTTGGTTTTTTTCACGTGTCACTGAAAGTCAGTGTCCTCTGCAGCTTGCACCTCCAGCTTCGTGCTGTACAGGGGCTAGAAGAAAAAATATTCACATGTAAAATTGCAGTGACTTAAATTTGTATTGGAGTTTTCACTGGGGGATACTTTCCACTTGCACATTGAATCAGGCTTGTTAGGGTGATTTTAAACAGAAGAGAAAAGGGAAAATCATGCATTAAGGGACTCAATTTCATGCTAATTTGTACCTGCTGTTTTAATTAGAAATTGTGTAGGGCATAAGTAGAATTTTGCCCATGAGTGCATATGCTGTGGTCTGTGAGAACTACAGATCACTCTCTAAATGAGGTACCTGGAGCTGATGCTGTGCAGTTTTAAGGCAGGTAGAGGTCATGTAATCCAGGCTTGATGCTGTGCTGTGCTTCATTGCTGCCTCTGCCCTGTGTTCCTACAGATAAACCACACAGTGACCCCGTTCACAGAACTGACCTGACAGCGACTTGTTTGCAGTTAGATCAGCTCACTGAGCTGCACAAGCAGCACTACCAGCACAAGGGAGGTGGCAGAGCTGTGGTACCCTGGATTTAGTCTGTTTTAAACCCTGGGGGATTGCAGCTCTGTTCACCCCTTCATTGTCATAAACTGCAGGCACGTTCTCTGAGCCTTGTGGCTCAGGCAGCTGAGCGCCCACAGCTTTTGGGGCAAACTTTGTGTGAACCTAGCCCTGCTTGGGCTGGGCAGTCTCTCTGTGCAGTGCCAATTGTCTCTCTTCAATCTGTATGTGTGTGATATTATCAGGGACAGTCCAGAAACAGGGGCTCAATCTGACATAATGTGGTCCTGGAGCCCAGGGAGTGGCTAGGAAAGGGCTGAAATGGAAGATAGGTTCTTGTGAGAGCTTGCTCCCATCTGTGCTTTATAGGGCATAATTTATATTCCGATATTTTCTTCCTGTGACAACATCTGGGCAGGAAAGTGAAGATGTCATGAGTGCAAGCTGGTTTTTGTTGGGAGAGGAATGACATATCCCTCCCCTCTTCTCCCTAGCTGGTATTTGAAGTGTTTCTGGATAGCTCAGTTTTGAGCACTGTCGCTTTCTATTCAGTTCAGCTTGCCACAATTTGCTCAGAAAGCTCTATAATTATATTATTCAGGGATAAGAAAGTGCATAAAAATAAACTAGTCAGTTTACATCTTTGTTTGTGAAAACTGCATCCTGCCTTTAGTTTGCTCTTGAAGTCTAAAGGCTGACCCACAACTGTGGAGATGAAACTCTGATGACCCCTGAAATGCATGGGCCACAGTGTATCAAATAATGAATCATTAAAAATACACACCAACAGGAAGGCAGGAAACCTGTATGAGTCTACAAACTTTGATTTTCTTTGAAGGAAAAAAAAGCCAGTGACTGCTATTGACTGGTTACTAGCCAGTGGCTAGTTATTGACTTTTCTTTCCCTTGTATTTTGTGCACAGATTGATTCTCCATATGGCTTGTAATATAATGCTGCCCAGATGACATGTGGTACAGGAGAGCAATGAGAGTTCTCCACACTAAATTTATGTTATATTTCATTACTTTTTCTATGTTTATAAATGTACAAATAAAGATAGTCCTACTTTTCTTTACGATTTGCTTTATATAAATTTGAACTGAAAAATGTTTGCTTCCTTTTTCTCTCTCATTGAGATGTAGTGCTGTAGCTATGAGGCTTGATACTTTTGTTACTGTAGGGACCTTTGGAAATTAGATGGAGGCTCTTCTGGGGAATAAACCTTTCATATTACTGTGATTCAGAGATGCTTGGCATGGGAAAATAATGGACTAGCATTTGTCAGGCAAATGTCAGTTTGAAATATGTCATCACATTTCTACATCCTTTGAATTGTGTCTTTGTGGGCTTGTTATTTAGCAGCTGGATTGACACAAAGGCTCAGCCTGGCTGGAGACAGGGAGATGTTGGATCACCTCCTCCTCAGGGCTGACTGGCAGAAGACAGACACCGAAGCACTCGGAGGAACCCTTCTGACTAAATATCTCACATGAGGAGTGGAAGAGGAGGCTGTGGCTTAGCCAGAATGAGTGTCCACCATCTGACAACTCTCATGGATTTTTCTGAATTTTGCCACATTTGATGGTGTGCCGTGAAGCCCCTGGTTCTGGAATTATGGAGTCATAGTTTTTAAGGCCTTATGTTTCTGAAGAGGAGACAGAAAACCACCCAGTGACTCTTAAGGCCCTGAAGACACAAACAGTATTTCGTAGAGATCTATAACTATGTATCTGTTTGTAACTCCTGTTTTGCTTTGTGTTTAAACAATGTAATGATTCACTGAGCCCTGAGCTTCAGGAAGCTGAATGTTTACTCCTTTGTGAAAGTAGAGTGCTGCTGGCCTGTGCTCTCACATGAAACAGAACACCTCTACACTGGGATACAGCACATGCTGTGTTTCAATCCTTGTTACAGGGACTGCAGCTCAGCTGATTTGTATCAGCCCTGGAGATGGATCCTCACTCATGCTCGAGGCCTCTGCTAGTTTTCTGTCGTCAATGAGATGCTTGCCTTAAAGAACCAGAAAATGGGCTTCATATCAAATCAAATTTCTCCAAGCTGGCATTTTTCAGTAGTGTTTGGGTTATTGGGAGATGAAAGGAAATAATTTGAAGAGCGGTGGCGAACCAGGCCAGTGTGCAGAGGTAGGAGGGGGTCTGACGTCTGTTGCAAGGAGGACTCAGGGTTGTGATGTCTCCTGGCAATTGGTCCCCTCAGCTCCCCCAGGGTCCTCCACCCACGGCAGCCTGGTACTGCTCTGTGCTGGCTGTGGAAAACACTTGCCACCATTCCTGCCTGCTGGCCAGCAGCAAACACCTCCACAGCAGTCCACTGTGCGAGCAGCCTGCCGCTTCATATTCCTGCATAATCCCTCTGACAACCAAATCTATTAAAAATTCATTTTCATCTAGGCAAATCAGACTCCCTGAAATCAATTGAGCTTTGTTCTCTGAGGGCAGCTTGTGCTGGTGCAAATATAATCAAATCCTGAGGTGCCTTGCATGCATTTTTACAAGCACTGAGATGGAATTCATGTTTCAATTATTCTTTTTGATGTGCATTTTTGAAGGAAATTAGAATATTATGCTCAAGTAAACCAACAGTTTTAGATCTTTAGGAAGGAACTCCAAGTGAGCCGAATTCCTTTTCCCAGACAGTCTCAATTATGCAAGTACATAGAATATCTCTCTTTGCCATGCAGCATAAAAATAGGTAAAGAGGTGAACCCAGTGTGAACTCAGACTAAATTTCACTTCTGTCCATTTGTCTGCTGCTCTCCAAGTAGCTGGCTCGAGACAGCAGCAGTTTATGTAGACAGTTTGAATTGTTCTCCAGAAGTATTCAGGAACACCTCACTCAATCCACTAATGAAGTAAATGGATTTTGGAAATATGTAGACCTGCTGAATATGCCCTACAATTAAAGAAAAGCTGCTCTAACTCTGCCAGAAAAGCAAAGGGCTCTTGGGCAGACGTGAGCAGTGGTGTTGATACCAGGAGAGGGCTGCCTGCCTTCGCTGCAGTGAGAGCACCCAGCCTGCAGGCTCCGTTTTGCTCCATCTTTCCTGCACAGCATTAGCATCTTCCAGCTTGCAAAGCCTGTTTTTAATTGCCAAGCTGCCTCTCAGAACCAAAGCAAAGCAGTGAAAGCATTTGAGGTTCTCTTCCCGGCCGATCAACGGCCACAGCCAACACAGATCCGCTCAAGGTCTGAAAATCCAGCGTTGTTCCATGGACTGAACCTGCCTGTTTGCAGCCAGTCTTGTTCAGGGGAACTGTGCCCTCTGCATCATCCCCTGCTGCTTTGCAACAGCAGTAGGGGTGCTAAAAGCAGTGACAGTCATGATTCATTTCTCTCTGCTGTTTGTTTGTGCTAACAAGATGATAGCTTATTGTTTACAAGCAGTCTAGTTTCCATTAGACATTAGGGGTTACAGCAGCCACAAGATACTCAGCAAAACCACTGAGCTCCATTTGGAGATTCTTTAACAGCTCTGGGCCACCAGTTTTTTTTTTGTGTGCATGATATACCGCATATACTGAGAAGAATCAATACCAGAAACATCTTTGCATGCATTTCCTGTTTATGGCCTTCTTTTTATCACCAGAAATGCTAGAAATGTTTTATGCAGAGGCAAACCACAAGTTTAATGTTATGCAGTGAATTTCACAAAGATGAAAAATTGTGGCTTTTATTTTTTAATGTTCTAAGGATATATGCAGAGAGACATGTAAGAGAGATCTAAAGTCATATTTACACCTGGAAAACTGTTTTGAGTGTGTGTGCATGTGTACTTTACAAATAAATCCTCTTATTTAGGTATCAACATATACTGGTGAATCTTCTTTCAGGATTTCTTGTGTTGTAATTCCAGGATAACATTAAGCTGTTTAAAATAAATCATCATTCTACAACTCCATGGGAAATATTGGACCAGATTCATCCCAGGTATGACTGAAGTGGCTTAGATCTAAATCAGAGCTCAGTGTAACATTTGGGAGAGCCATTATTACTGCATGCACTAATGTCAGAACAAGAATATTTTTCCTTATCTTGCCTCTAGAGAAAGCTTCTGAACTCAGATTAGTCCAGTTTGTTTCACCCTTTAGCACACTTACACATGGCCACCTGTACTTCCATCCACAGTAATCCTGCCTTTCCCTTTCCCTTTCCCTTTCCCTTTCCCTTTCCCTTTCCCTTTCCCTTTCCCTTTCCCTTTCCCTTTCCCTGCTGAAACCAAGAGCTGTTCAGCTGCTGAATGTTTGTGTTCATTAAATGAAGCTTTGTGTACCAACATTTCCTGTTACAAAACACTGTCCTTGTCACTGTGCCATCTTAAAATGGTGATTCATAGTTAAATGCATCCAAATGAAGAGCCTTGGTTTTGGTTTTTTGATTTGTAAGTCTATCACAGATTGGGCTGATGGCTGAGGGTAGACTGAAGCCCTAAATCTGTCCGAAGGTGGGGTGAAGCATGGCAGATGTACAGACAGGTCAGCTTTATGTGCCTTGCTTGGAAGGTGGAACTATTAAAGCTGAAGAATTCTTCACACTTTGCAGCATGGTCCATGTTTAATCCTTTTGGTAATGGCTCTGAGGTTTCAGTGTGGGTGTGGGCAGCTGGCCACCAGAAATTGGACTGAGGACCCTTGCAGGCTGCTGGGCCACCGTGGTGTAGAAGAGCATCAGGTTTCTGTCAGACAGTGCTGAACTTGACCCAGTGCCTTTGCCATGAAGCAAATGATGTTCCTTTTCTGTCCCTTATCAAAGGGATGGAATTGCCTGGCAGCACCCATACTTAGATGTTGACACTACTGGCACAACTAGTAAAATAAATTAATTTTTCCAAAGGTAATGAGCTTGATATTAAAGAAATGATTCATGCCTAAGATCAAAAGGAAATGTCTTCTGAAGGAGTGTCCCATGTCCTCCGGGGCTTTAGATTTCTGTCATCATAGGCAAAATCATTCCCCTTGGTTTCTCTGAACCTGGAATTTTATTTTTTGTTTTGTAAGGCAGTGACTTGGTGAGGATTCAGGTAAAATCATTGATTCTGAGATTGGTATTACACAAGGTACTGCTGGGATATAATGGTCCCTTACTGTTTTCTGTTTATGAACAACCTACCCCAAGGTGCTAATTAGCTGGAGGAGTTGCATGTACACAGAGCACTCGTTTGTTTCTCTGTAAAAATACATTTGGGGTTGATGTGACTTGGCTTAGTTGTGAACATCCTGTGTTTTCTGAAATCAAGGTAATAGCAAAAATTTGTGAGACTGGTATTTTTCACCTAAAAACTAATTACAAATATTTGGTTAATTCTTAATAACAACCATCCTCATTAAGGGTTTCTTAGATGCAACGAACACATTTAAATATTTTTGTTTATCATCCACAAAATCTGGCCACATCTCGTTTTCACTCAATGAGATCTGTCCTTGGGGGTTGGCACCTTTGTTCTGTGGTTGTCATCAGCTGCTTTCTTGTCCCAGGTGCTGTGCAGGCTGGAAGAAATTCTTCTGTGTGCCTTACTTTGGCATACAAATATAATTTGTGCCATGCCAGGTGTTTCTGTTCTGACTTCAAGGATGCCTGAACAAACACGAGGCAAAGCATGGCTGGGTGTAATCTGTGGCTTCTGAGATTAGGTAATGCAGATGCTTTAAACTGAGTCTTAAGTTTTATTTTGCTCAGAGGAAGAAGGTTCATGTCAGACTCAATGAAAGTCTTGAAGACATTTGTGGGTTCTAGATAATAATAACACAGCAGTTTTAAGTTGAACTCTGTGCTTCAGAAGTGGCTGCAATAGGAGAAGCCAGCATGATCTCCATGGGTTTGTGTAACAAAAATGAACACCAAGTACAGTGCATTTTTTCCACTGGGACTTAGCCCATCATTTTGTCTAATTATGGTATGAATCCCACAATGGAGAAGCCCTTCTTCTGTAAAGAACTAATTCCCCCTAGAAATGCTAAAAATCTTAACTCCAATTATAATGAATTTTGCAATAGATAAAGAGAGCCTGTGCCAGCCACAGGAAAAAAAAAAGGAGAAGAAACGAAACAAAAGACCCCAGAAAAACATGAAGGACTAGCCTGGGAGACAAAGAAGGAATGTGTAATAGTTTGTATAAACTCCTCTCATCCTTTATCTAGGCTTGTACTAAATAAAATGACTGATCTATGAAACGTTACTGTCAATCGACTGCTGATGGATTTATTGACATACAATCAAGGAATATTGTTGGATTAGAGAAATTTGGGAAGAAAGTGGCTGAAAACATGTTCTACACCACTAAGAAATTCTGAGATGAGACCCGTACTTCTGTCACCAGGCATGTTACATCCCAGAATGGTTTGCCTGTGGTCAAGAAGGGAAAAAACTCTGATTTCCTCACTCGCAGCCCTATTCTTCAGCCCAGGTTCCAGCATTGATTTGATTGGATTTCTGCAGATCTGAGATGGTTCACTAAGCTGCAAAGCTCTGCTGAGGGTTGTTCAAAAGATGCTGAGTGACAAAAAAGCCAGCAGAGAGAAGAGCTGCAAGGCTTCTTTGGCACAACAGAGGATGGGAATGACAAAGGTGGTCACTCGGGGGTGAAAACTCCACATACACATATTTTATTTTACCTGATGTTCTCTTATGAGTTTAAAACCAGCAGTATTAAATAAAGAGGCAATGTTTAATATTGAAATTGCCTTCCCCAGCTGTCTGGTGAAATTGAATCCAAACTCTTATTTTCCTTCAATAGAATGCAATATATGTTCATACTTCATAACACTGAACGGAAGATCTTTCAGACTCACAGGAAAGAATAAACAGCCTTCCCCAGAGCAAGACTGCATTTATTTACAGATTGGTCTGCTAAAAAAACCTGAACCAAATGATGATTACTGCTGAAAGAGGATACCTTGGGAAGTGAAAATCTGGTACAGCTCGACCTAATCACATGAGGGAGTGACAACAGCTCTCACGGCTTCCTGGCTGCAGAGATGTTTGTTTGTCATGTTTGTCTTCCTTCAAGGAAACCATTGAGAGAATTCATACACCCAGAAAGACAAAATCTCTGTTAGACAAAGCCTTGCAACTCTCAGATCCTCCTGCTTCAACAACACTGAACTCAAACCACATAGTAGCAGTCCAGTGAGAACTGGTTGTTTTCTCTGTATTTTACCTTTAAATTACATTCAAAGATTTTATCTAGATCATTCCTTGCTCTCAGTTTCCTGTGTTTTTCTGTGAGTGGTTGCCACAGTGATGTGCCAAGGTCAGAGGAAGGAGCAGCACATGGGATGTGCACAGAGGTGAGCTGGGCACAGCCAAGCTGCCTTGGCTGTACCTGACCTCAGTGGAAGGGGCTGCTTGTCCACAAAGATTTTTAAAGCAGGTCATACCTAGGAAAAGCGTGGGGGCCCTTGAGCCTCTGAGGGAAACTTCTCGGGCTTTGCCCTGGAAGGATCTACCATTGGCTCTGGGAATACCTCATAGCTTAGGGTGAGCAAAAGGGCTTCCCCCAGGGTGCTCTGCAGCACTGTGTTAATGACCTCAGGTTTACTTCTCCCATTGGCCCGTGGCCTTGCCCACCTCCTCTGTTCATAGATGTGCTGCTTCAGAGGTTTCTCCTTTCCCTGTTTCCCCACTGGCTGTGATATCACTGATGCTCTGCCCTTATGTCCCCTCTAGGTCACCGCCCTTTGCCCTGCCCTTGTACCACCCCTTGCCCTCAGACCACTGGCTCCTGACCCTGTCCTTAACCCTGGGCACTCCTTTGAGCTGGATCTTTCTGTTCCTGGAACTGGACTCTGCAAGATAAACCTTGCTGGAGCTCCCAGAGGAGAGCCTTCCTGCCCCTCCTGGCTGGGCCAGCCGTGGTGTGTGAGGTGTGTGTGCACCGAGTGCCCGCTGTCAGCCACCCCAGCAGCTTCTCCAGAAGAGAGGCTTTCTGGGGAGAGGCAGCAGCAACCACCATCCATCCCCACTGCTGCTACAGAAAAGCAGATTCATGGTCTGTAGGAATGCACTCTTAAACTTAAGTAGGTGTTTCTATATAAGGAAAAGAGTTTTGGTCTACTTTTGAACATGTAAGGAAGTTAAGCTAGAATTTTCCATGCTCTTCTCATGGTAACTGGCCCAGTGCCAGCACAGGGGCACTGGTTGGGCTTTGGAAATGTTGCTCAGAACCTGTAGCTGCTTCTGTTTGCAGCAGGCCAGGTTGGGCCTCCTAAAACATTAGGTACCTAAGAGGTGCACAAAGGAGCTCCAGTACATTTTTGAAGTGTTGTAGCAGGTGTGTGGGACCTGTCCTTACACTGTGCTCGGCTTTGTTCTTTGATTTTGTATTATTTTCCTTTTTTATTAAAACCTTTTTTGCTTTTTCAAGACACTCTCCATTGTGCCATCTCGCAATTATTTTATAAGCCATTTTCTGTGAGGTGCTGGAAACCCTCAGAGGTATTGAACCCTCACAGAACTAAATCCACCTGGCTCTTTGAGAAGTTCAGTGATGGTCTGTCTGCATTCCCACGTTCCAGGCTGGCAGTGCAGCTTGGACTCCTGCATTTGGTTTGCCTGTTTCTGGTTTCTCAGCCTCTGCTGCCTGCTGTGAGGGAGGTCACATTGCTCTAAAGTGAGAAATGACTGCTCTTTTTGTCTGATGTATCCTAACGTGTATTTTTACTTTCTGTGAACACTGCTGGCACTCTGATGTGATTCATTCCTGTGATTTACTGTGTGCCTGTCGTGTTTGGGTGCAGCTGGATCATGAGTAGAAGAAAGCTACAGTCACACATCCATCCACAACAGACCTTCCTTGGCCTTGCACTCCTCTTATATGGATTAATATTCTCTGTGTCGTGGGTACTTGTGTCCCTGCATAAACTGGACACTCTGACATAAAGTTTTCATGATAAGTATTTTGCTCTGTCCCCTACTCTTGAGGTGTGAATAATTCTTGTGTTTTTATCCTCAGGAGGATTAAAAAAAAAAAAGGCAACGATGCTGAAGTAATCAGTATTCATAAGATGGGAAGGCTTATCTGAGCTTTAAGTGGCAGAAGTGACACAAATGTAAAGGTGTTGTCTACAAGCTTTATGTCTGAACTGTGACTTGCTCATGGATATGGAAAGCAGCTTTCTAGAGAAAGGCCTTCAAGACATCCCACTACCTCTAAGTGTGATAAACTCTCCCTAATCTCTTTGTAATTGCTGTTGTCCAGCACGGCCCTTGAAGGCACTGAATTTCCACAAAAGGAGTTTCCTTTTGGGGATGTTTTAAGAACTCTAAGCCAGCAAAATTAATTGAAAAAGTAGAAATAGAACAAAGTCTCATATAGGCTAAGTAAACAGTCTGTCAGCATTTATTTTCCAAATTGCTTTGCAGCAGATGATTATTATTCATCTGAGCAGTGTGAGTGGAGGGAAGCAGGTCAGCAGAACAATGATGTATCTAGAGTAAATTGATGGATAGTTACCAGCAGAAGTCAAACAAAGGAAAAGCAGCCTCAGCACTCTGATCCCAGGGGTTTCTTTCTTCCTGAGAAGCTTGCAGAAGTGCATATGGACAATACTGCTGGGCTGTGGTTGTCTCTTACCCATCCCTTCAGTGTTGGTCATGCCCTGAAGCAATAAACAACTTGGAAATTCTGGGCTTGAGCCCAGACCAGGTGCATTCAGGGTGCTTCCCGCTCTCCTCTGTTTTGTTGGACACAAACAACAACAAGAAGTCACATTTCTTCCCCTCTAGGAGCCGACATGAAGTGCAAACTGGTGTGGTGTTCCCATCCTGACAGAGCCAGTGCTGAAAGGGCTGTTTGGAGCTTTCCCAAGGTGTGAAAGCATAAAAAATTTGTGAAGAACAGCAACCTCCCGTCAGTTTGATTCTGCAGTGACAAGCTGTAAGATTTGCCACTGAGTCTGCTGCAGCAACTTCACCCCGGCCCAGATTTGAGCTTCCTGGGGCGTTATGTGCTGGTCATGCCACAGCAGCTTGGACAGGTCCTTATCACCTGAAGATTATGGAGTAACATTCCAAAAAGTGCTGCATGTCAACTGCTGTGAGCACGAATTGGTTTGATTTAGGATTGCTAAGGCATAAGGAGTAAACTGGCAACACCCACGTGTGAGTTCTGAGCCAAAGACAGAATTCTGATATGGAGGAAGAATGGGAAGCTGGAGAATGCCAAAGCCTTTGGTGCACTCAGATCCAGCTCATGGCTCTGTGTTGTCCTGTACAGAGTTTCCCAGCTTGCCCACACAGTTCAAAGGGTAGCCCAGGGCCAGTTTGCTTCCAAATCTCCCCTGCATTGTAAGGAAGAGCTTCTCTGCTTGTTGTTTGCTCACATATGTGGGGCACACAGAAATATCCCAGACAGGTCCTACTTGATCCTTCAGCATTCTTGGTGGGGATGTGGTTTTGGTTTGCCTTTTTTTTTTTTTTTTCTTTGTGAAACTACATAAATAAACTTCATCCAGTAGCTATTGTGGTGCCAGTGTTTGAGGACTTGAAGAGGAACTGGCTGCAGGACAACAGCCCAGCTTAAATAAGATCAATTTCTTGCTTGCAGAGAAGAACAGATTTCAAGCATCAAAGAATGCTGCTGAGCTCTCATTTGGCTTTCAGGTGCCTTTTGTTGTCTTGTAATTGATTTTTATTGAATGGTACAGTGAGAGTAGGACTATGGCCATGCAGAGAGAATTAATGCAGAGAGTCAGCTTAGGAAGTCTGTGGCTATTAGCTTGATCAAATTATACTTTGAAAATGGGTTAATAAATCTAGAGGAGAAGGGAGGGAGGAGAAGGTCTTTTGAATTATTCATCATTTGTTTGACAAGTTTACATAGCCATGAAATGCAGGTGGGAGTATAGGGAGTGGGTTATTTATTAATTACTTATGAAATGCACGGACCTTTCCCTCTAGGAGCCAGATCTGCTTTCACAACTTAGCTTTGACTACAGCTGGACAAATTCTTTTTGCCTTCAGCTGAAGAAATTCTAAGTACCTTTGAAAAATCCAATCCATCAAAATTCAAATCCAGTTCATTTTTTCACTCTTAACATCAGTCATCTTAGATGATACTTTAACTCTTCTTGATAATGAAAGGACTGAGGAGGAAATGTTCAGATATCACATTCTGGAGAGCAAGTGTACAAGAAACCAAATTATCATTGCAGGACTTTTTAGGCTTTATTTTGATATCTGTGCCCACAGAAGGAACACCAGGAATTGAAGACTGCTCTTACTCTTGCTGGAACTGCAGAACCTTCTGGAAAAGCCTGAGGAAGGTGAAGATCTGAGAGGGCTTTATGGGGTAAGGTTTTTGGCAAATGGAATGCATAACATGCAGTTCCTTTTTGTGAACAAATGTGAAATCTGTGTCAGGAACTGTAACTGAAATACCTTCCCCAATCCACAAGTATTTATCCCTTTCCCTTAACATTCTGTGTAGTCTTTTTTTTTTTGAGCCCACTGCAAAGATTGAGCAGACTTTCCCATCTCTAGCTTTATTTTTCAACCAAAATGTCAACATTTGAGTCTACAGCTCATGTACCAACAAAATACTATTTGGTATTTCCCCTTTCCAGATATATCTGCAGCTGAAATTTTAGTCATGAATGTCATTGTACAACTGCCTGTTTTTCACAGAGCACATGAATAAACTCTGAACAAACTTTCTTTCCATACCAGAATTAAGCTGACATGTAGACACAACACAAAGATGTATCTGATTTGAAAAAAATTCCCAACCATTTCATGATTTCAGCTCGCTTGCTGCCTGACCTGTAGCAAAGCAGGTGACCTGTGGCATTAGCTGCCAGCAGAGGAGTTGTCTGCATTTCTCCTGCTCTCCAACGTGCTCTAAAGCTGGAGCTGTCTGCACTTCCCTCATGAGCAGTTCCCTCCTCAGTGGCTGCAGGGTAAGGATAGGTAAGGATGTATAAGTTCCTAGTGAGGACAAGTCATACATCTATGTTTTCAGTAATGCTCTCAGTTAAATGGATGAGTGACTTCACATAATTGTTGGGTTTTGAACATTTTTTATTTCTTTCTCAAGTAAAATCAAAAGGGAAGGATCAAGGATCAGGGTTCATCCTCTGCTGAGTTTTGTTGTTTGCAAAATCAAGTTTTCTCTGCAGCCCTGTGAGGATATGGAAATATTTGTCTTTATTGTGACATAGAGATGGAACATATTCTACATTATCAACCCTTTCTGCTCGATACTTAAGGGTCTGTTAACACAGAAAAATCATGCTTGGGGATGGAAATCACATGGGTGAGACGACTCAAGGATTAATCCTGTGTGGTTTGGGGAGTCCCATCACACTCCTGACAGCTCCCAGACTAAGAACCCTGTGGGATTCGGGTGGTTTTTTGGTGAGAGGAGGCTCCTCTGGCCTCACAGCCGCACCCAGCAGGGGCGGAGATGCTCGGGCGATTTCTGCTCCTTGGAAGAACAGGTGGCTGTCTTCCCCCGCAGCCAGGGGAGGAGGAGGTGAGGAATTCACTCAATACTCAATTTGTTTGCAGTGTCTGATGAGAGTAAGGATGGGGGCAAACTGTGCTGCTTCAAGTAACTCTCACACAGACTGCTGGAGGGTTTTCTTGCCCAGGCACTCCCTGTGGCCAGCAGTTGGGTTGGAATAGTGGCACCACCTGAGCCTTTTTGTGAGCTGGGCCCTCAGACAGGGCTGGGAACGTCCAGAGCAGCCAGTGACTCACCATTGGTAGCATTGTACCTCTGTTTTTGTAAAAACCCCCATTTTCTATAGCAGATGGCCAAGTGGGAAGGGAACAGCCTGCAGGAGGGGAAGGGTATGGTTGTGACACCTGCAGTGCTCCAAGATGCAGCAAAACTGCAAAAGTTCCAATAACCTCTTCTTAAAGCCAAAGAATGCCAAACTCCACTAGAGGCCACTCAGCAAACACAGGCCAACACATCCCAACTGTCTCTTTTCCCAGACACATCCCTCAGGTCTGGGACACTGCAAATGATAATGAAAAGAGGGCAAAGGAATCCTTCTGTCTCTCAGTGGGAAAGGTTTTCAAATACACTGGCATTGTACTGACAAATGAGGCCCCCCGAGTGCCACGGGAGCTGTAGATGTGTCAAGTGGGACAGGGAGTTTATGTGAAATGAAGCTTTAGAAAGGAAATCTTGTCATTTTTGTGTGAGAAGATAGGGCTGCATTCCATAAGAGTACTGTATAAAAATATCCAGTCTGCCCAAAGATACCATCTGATATATAAAGAGATTACTCATTTATTTAAAGGATAGTTACTGAATAAGTTTTAAAGTGTTGTGAGACTCTTCTGCATTAACATCCCTTAGTGTGATGGGAAGAAGCTCAGTCCTGACATGCACCCCAGGGGCAATTTTGGCTGAGATCAGAGCATTCAGAACTTGGTACTGTCATTTGCCTTTAGTAGGTCTGATATTTTATGTCAGTAGAAGCTGAGTCTGTCCTGCAGACTCTTGGATACAAGGCTTTTCTGCAGATAGTTGTGCTGGGAAGCTAATGTGGTTTAGATGCTGATTTAGTATGTTAGAACATTTCTGTTCTAGGTAAATTGTAGCTTTTGAATGGAGAAGTTTTCAAGGGTAAGTCAGATGTTGGGCCTGGGCTGGGCTGCCTCGTGATGGCTCAATGAATGACACATACCAAACCAATTGGAGCAGCACAGATTTTTGTTAATTTTAAATGCCATTGACTAACTCAGTAGCCATCTGTCTTAGTTGGATTAATATCCTGATCATCACACAAAATTTTGGCTCTTGTGCAGTGCTGAGAGTCGAGGAGCCAAACCTCAGGTGTGGTGGGAAGCTGCCCTCCTGCCTGGTGTTGTCCCCAGAGAGGATAACCTGCAGCCTGCCACTTTTCCAGGGAAACACAGCCAAGCATGGCATGGAGAGACACTGCTGAGAGTGAATTTTTTGCTGTATTCCCTCACACAGTCACTGCTCTGGTTCACTGTCCCAAGCCAGGTTGGAGGGGGCTTGGAGCACCCCGGGGTAGTGGAAGGTGTCCCTGCCCATGGCAGGGGGGGGAACAAGATGATTTTTAAGGTCCTTTCTAACCCAAACCATTCTGGGATTTTGTGATTCACAGATGTCAGGGTTAATGAAGTAAAAAGGAATTATTCAGTATAAGGAAGCAATGTTTAAATGGTTTTGTACTCAATACATCAGTGAGAAGTAGCACTGGTCCTGCCCATGGGTCCAGTGTATCCAGTGGGGATGTTACTTGTCATTCTGCTTCCCCCTGCCAACCATCTGTAAAAACCCAGATATTCCCAGTCCAAACAGATCACCCAGGCCTTTAAAGGTAAGCAAAAAACCTGTTGTACACAGAGCATTTGAAGAAAAATTTCGTGCTGCTATCACAGGTCCATGTGACAGTGTCTTCTCTGATTTTGCACTGGGTTTGTGTGAGAACTTTACACTTTCCAAGCCCTTGGAGAGAGGAGAATTGGCAAATAAGAGTGTATGTACACGTGGAAAACATCCAGGGGATTTTATTGCTGAACTAGAGTTGGACTGTAATAAAGTGGATAAGCTGTGTAAAATACCTGCCCTTTAGAGATGTGGCTGAAACAGTTCACTGAAGGTTTTTCTGTGAGAAGCAGTGGCTCTCCCAGGACTGATTTGCCATATTTGGTTCCATCTTTTCCATCCACAGAAGCAAAGCCTACCTCTGTACGTCACTCACAGGACTGGGTCAGATTGTTGTTCCATCAATTCAAATAAACATTTCTTTCCCCCATGAGATTCCATCAGGATATTTGAATCCAATCGTATCTTTCAGTGCTCAGGAAGTTTATTTTCCATCTGCATGTTCCCTATTAGTCTGTGGCCAAAGCTGTTCCCACTATTCCTTATTGCAGTGCCAGGCCAGGGCATTTCCTCAGCTTTCTTTGGAGGAAAACAAATGAAAAAACTTTGGAAGAACTTGTCTGCCTTTTGGGGAAGAAGACCCAATATGAGAAAACGTGTTATTATGAACTTGAGTCTGTTAGGAGAGCAATGTCAATTGGGCTCCCAAAACTGACACTGCGTTTTAATTAGAGTGATACTGGGGAGCCTAAAAGGCATAAAAATGTTTGTATTCAGCTCAGTTAATGTAAAGGAGGAAAAAGGAAGAGGTAGAGTGTCTTTTAAGTTTTTCTTTCTTTCATGTCCTGCTGCTGCTTCTTCTTTTTATTTTAAACCTTGCTTAAATTTTGGCTTTATCCTCTTTCCTCTTTAAAGTTCTGTCTCTTTTTGATACCCGGCGTGCAACTATTCACTAAATGGGTTCTAATGTCAGAAAGACGTAGTTCCAGCAGGTGATGAAACATCTCTGTATTTGTGAAACTCCATTGTTTAATTGCCATTCAAGTAAAAAATGAGAACAATTCAATGTTTTCCTTCTTGAATGGGAGACATGCCTGAGAATTTTCAAGCCGCTGACAATTTTGGGCACTTCCCACTTACCCCAATTAAACTTTGTCCATTCAGAGAGAGAGGTCAGCAAACACAGGCTCCAGGACACATTCTGCTATGTTTCCCTGGGTTTTTGGCTGTCATTAATGTGGTTTTTCCCATTTTCTGCAAGGCTTTTAGAGGGGTGTGAGCCTTCCCTGACAGCAGCATGTTTCTGCAGTGTCGATTTTCTGGAGGCTGCTGCACACACGCTGCCTGTGGTGCCAACAGCCAGTGACACTCTCCAGATGCTGCTGAGGGTTCTGCAAGAACTCGTGGGGCTCAACAGGCAGCCAGAGCTTCTTTCCACCCCCTTTTGCTGAACAAAACACCTCTCCCAAGCACGGAGCCCTGGTGGCTGTGGGCTCCCTACGTGGTGGGAATCCTGCTGTGCATTTCCACGTCCGTGAACTGCTGCACGTTCTCCGTGCTCTCTGGGGAGGTGATGGGGGACACAACGTGCTTCAGGCGCAGCAGCATGGAGAAAAGCAGGATCAGGAGGAGAGCCAGGAGGGTCAGGAACAATCCCACGTACACATAGAGGCTGGAATATTTGTCTGCTGTAGTGTCTACTTCAGTAGCCAGAGTTGGAAGGTGCACACGGCCGGTCAGGTTTCCGCGGAACTTGAAATAAATCTCAGTCATTGCTCTCTGTCAGCTTTGGTCCATTTTCCAGATTTCCCTTCAGATCTCCTGTCTCCAGATCTCACCAGACTCACAAAGGAGGTCGGGAGAGGAAACTTAGCACAGATGGCATTGTGGCTTCAGCAAGAGATGCTCCATCCTCTCGGTGTCGAGGCTGCTGCTCACACAGTTAAGCAAACTGCCAGGGACAGGCCTTTGCAAACCATTTTGCACGTTGCTGTCATAATGACAACGAGCATCACACTTGTGCTTTACACTTCCTTCTGGCTCTTATTCTGTTTTAAAAATACTTTGGGCACCCTTTTGGTAGGTCACCTCCTTTGGGTGGTGAAAAGCTTTGGTCCTTCTCTCAAGCTGAGCTGCGAAGGTTGGCACAGCTTTGGTCTTTGCAAGTGTTGTTTTTCCAGACAGACTGAGCAATCAGCTTTCTGCCAGCTTCTCTCTCCCCCAGCAGGTGGTTTATCCTTGGGTGAGCTGGGGAAGGTTGTTTTCTGCTTTGCCAAAAGTCTGGGGGATCTCTTCTCCCCTAACTGAGGGCTTATGGAGTATGGAGTTCTGAGTTTCTCATTAGGAACGGTCAAAAAGTCGGCTTTCTAAAGGGAAAAAAGGGAGAGAGAGATGACACCAGGTACCAAAACAGCCTAGCCTGGATGTGATATCTTTAGAGCAAAGAGATAAGAAAACCCCTGTCATGCTCCTGTGGGACCCTTTGAGATGAGGAGAAGCACTGAATATTTAACTTCAGAAAAACACTGTGCAAATCTCATTGTTAATGTTCTCTCTGGTAACACAGTACTTAAGGGCACAAGAAGGCCCCACAGGCTGTGGAATCAGATGTCAGGAAGGGGAGATTTGAATCCAATCAGTGTTTTTCACCATGTGTCTCATTTATTGTGTATCAGCACCCTCTTTTTTTTGAGGGTGGATGCACCTGGCAGCTGTCCAGAGCACCACTTGTCCCCCTGGAGCAACTCTGCTGCAGGATGTGACACTCCCCTCACCTCCTGGCAGCAGAACTCACTAGAAATTGGGGGAATCTTAACGTTTTAGCAGTTTCAGTTCTTCCAGTTGGAAACAGACAGTGAAAATTCTGAAATTTCACTGTAAATGGTGCATTTAAAAGCATCACATTCTGCTCTGGTAAGACCAGAATTTTGGTTTTAGTTGAAACAAAAATGAAGGCACTGAACAAACTGATGTAGTCATTTATAATGTCCACTGCCTTTAAACCTACACAATTTGTAAATAGAGTAATATTAACATGGTAATATACTATGCTAATCAGAATAAATGAAACTTTAGGTCAGTGTGATAAAAGCTCTGCCACGTGACATTTCACCTAAATGACATATTGCTGCAAAACATTTTGACTTTCAAGGGATTCAAACTTTCACTACAAGCAAGAAAGACCTGCTTTGGCTCATGTGATGGGAAACATCTGATTTGCTGAGTTTTTGGAGAAGGGACACGGGGGCTTGGATACACTGTGCCTCCCAGCTCCTTCTTCAGTACCAAAGCATGTGAGATAACAGCTATCCAGTGTAGGGAATACTGGACCACATCCTGCTCAGTAATAAACTGGCCCAATTTGCTGATTGAAAAAACGACCTGGGGATTTGACTTCTGCAGTCCCTGTGTGGGCAGTGGGCTCTGAGCTGTGCTGTGTGTGGGAGGCTGTGGGCAAGCTCAGCGTTTTTCCAGGGGCTGACCCAACCTCTCTGGAGGCAGTTATTCTGGCAGAGGGTTTGGTGCTGATGCAGGGCAGCCAGGCTCTTCGCTCTCAATTACAGGGCAATAACTGTGATTTTCACACTTGCAATCTATAAATGGAAATTCTTCCCCCGTGAAGAATATTCTCATGTTACACAGCAGGTGGGAAAGAGAGGGTGTGAAGGTAACTGTATTAAATTCTGTTCTTACAATGTGATTTCTCTGCTGATAATGAAGTGCAACCAGTCTGGAATCTGACACTTGTGTGAGTTGAAGTACAGAGCAATGTCTTTACCCATCCCATCTGCTCTGTTACTGAGAGAAGAAGTCAGAGCTGGTTTCTCTCCTTAATGAGCAGAGAGCCTAATGACTTTGTATCCTTCATAAAATTAGACTGCAGAATGCTAAGGACATTAGTCTGAAGTTCAATAATTACTACAAACCAAGATGTTGAATTAGTAAAGCTCAGCTGGGCATTTATTGATAAAAGGAACAGATTAATAGTAAGAAGTATTAGCAATGGGGAGCTGGCACTGTTTGGGGTTTTTTTTTAGGCTCAACTATAGATTTCTCAGGAGCAATCAACTATTCAGACTATTGAAAGCTGCAACATTAACTGCATCTTCTCCAGAAATGAGCCAGAAATAATTCAATAGCTCCAGGCAACCCCAAAGATTTTTGCTTTTCAATCTAGCAATTATCCCATTGAGCACATCTCTTTGGATCCCAGTAGATTTACATTTTGTGCACTCCCCTTTGAGGAACAGAAGCTGAATGACTGTAGAGACCAACAGGATGTGAGAATCAGTGGTACACAATAATTCTGTGTGTAAAGCAGCTCAGACTGTAACTGTATGACTCAGAGTAGAGGAGGCAGAACCTCACTGGTTACCATGAGGAGCCCTCAAGTTCATGGACACGGACACATTCCCTGTGATCTCAGTTTCCAAGATTCAGTCATCTTCTGGCTGAACAATGCTCCAATTCTGAGTGATCACTGGTGCTCAGTGGGTGCAGACTGATTCCAAGCAGACACTTGGGGTTTTTTTATCAGTTTGTGGCTTTTTTTAATCAGTGATTAAAAAAAACCCAAACCCAAACCCAACACATTTCATTTAATAAAAATCTGTAATGAAAATAGAAGCCTTCATACACAACAGGAGAAGGGTTTTTCCAGAGTGTGTCTCTGAGCCAGGGAATTCATCAGCCAAAACTTCATGGGCACTGACATTACCAGCCTCCCACTGCAGCTATCAGGGTGAGCTTCAGGTCTGGGGAGCATTTGTGAAGCCTGCATTGCTCTACTCTGCACATTTGGGGGTCACAGGGGAGCAGAAAGGAAGATTTCCCCCCAGACAGGGCACACAGGCAGTACAAATTGATCCTGCAGCTGCAGTAAATGTTTTTGTCTTGCCCACCTGCTTCCTTCTACTCCCATGTTCAGTGTGAGCACCACTTGCCAGCACAGCATCTCTGAAAGTGCAGGCAATTTTCCTGAGTTCCCCTTTGCTTCTCCTCCTGCTCTGGCTCTTACAAACAGGTAAGTGGGACAAAATAGAACAATTAACAGTGCAGCTTCTTCAAGTGCACCCAACTGGCTGGCAAGTACAGGATGCTTTGGGGCTGAACACACAGCACAGGTGTGTTCTGTCTGGGGCACCTTTACAGAAAAATACCAGCAAAAAGAATTGCAGAGAAAACGCCAAAACTGTCAATTCCACCCATGGCTTGCATTTCCTCCCTCAGACCCAGGGAGGGTCTGAGGGGGAGAAGAGAGGCAGGGGGGTGATGGTGTCTCCTCTTTCAGCGGCAGAGAGGATATTTTGTTCTCATGCTGAACATGTGTGAGGGTGCTGGCTGTGGTGGTGCCTGGGGAGAGAAGAGAATAAAGCACAGTTACCTTCCCGAGCAGGCAGCAGCGTTGGGATGAGGCAGCGGAGTCCCTGCTTCAGACCACGAGCGTGATTTCCCCGGGAACATCTCCTGCCAGGATCTGTGCAGAAAGGCTTTGCTGTCTTACCGCCGGAGTCAGGACAGTGCCCTTCCAGCCCAGCGCGCTTCTTCTCCCGTGCTATTGATGTCCCTGGCCGGGGTGGCTCCCGCTGCCGGTCCCGGGGAGCGGCCAGAGCAGCATCGCCGCGGGCAGCGGGGCAGGGGCCGGGAGCCTGCTCTGCCCGGGCTCTGCTCGGCTGCTCTGCCCGGACCCTCCCTCGGCAGCGACAGCAACAGGCGGGGACGAGCCCAGCTCCCGGCTCCGAGGGAAGGCAGGCAGGCTCTGAGCTCCGCTCAGCTCGCCGCGAAGTTTGTGCGAGGCTCGGCTTAACCCTTTCGTGCTCGCAAGGCTGCGCTGCCTGCTGCTTGGGGAGCGAGACCTGAGCCTGGAGGGCAGCCTTGAGGTTCGCTCGTTTTCTGCGGGGTGCTAAGGGGGTTTTTATTGTTTGTTTGGTGCCTCCTGGGGAGGGTTACCCTGCCTGGAGCACGGACAAGTGTCACCTTTCAGCTGAGACCCTCAGGATAGTCGCCAAGCATTGCTCTTTGGCAGTGGAGCTTTTGGCGCATTTTTGTCCCCGTGCCCGCTGGTGGGTGGTTTGGGAAGGGCTGTGTTGAGTTTACAGGTAGTTTGAAACTGCAAGAAGAAGCATAACCCCAACTCTGCAGTGCTGTGGGCAAAAATCTTTTTTGCCAATTTACAAACGGGAGAAGCACAAATTTACAGACAAGAAGCCACAGAAATGAGGCAGAAGGAGCCAGGATGGGGTGAGAACCCCAACCGCGTGGATCCCTCTGGTTGCCACCCCTTTTGACCCGCATTTCTCCACCCTCCCAGGCTGCCAGAGCGGGGATCTTGTGACAGAGGTCAGTTTGGGATGCACTGCAGCTGTCCCCAGGGTGTCACAGCAGAGGAGGTGACCAGCACACGAGGTGGAGTAGCTGCAGTTTGCAGCTCTGAGCACCGGGCTCGTGCAGCTGTGTGCAGCTGTATCTCATGTGCCTGTGTCCCTGTGCCCCAGCAAGGGCTGGAGGCACCTTCCTGGGGTGAACCTGACCCACACTCACCTCTGGGCTTGTGGAACTTCCCAGACTGCCTTTCATGGCCTGTGGTTGGGGCACTGCAAACAAGCTTCCCCTCTGAAAAGTGGGTCCCACACAGGGCTTTGGGAAAGATGAGTTAATTCACTCTCTCTGCAGCTTTCTGTGTGACGAAATAGAGACATTTAATCTCCAAACTGTCTCCTAGAATAGCTTTCCCTCTCTGGTTCCCCATGGCCACAGCCTGAGCAGAGGGGCCAAAGGGTAATGAAAGCCAGAGCTGCACAGCTCTTTCATCCTCCTGGGATGCAGAGCTGCATTATAAATCCATCTCTCTAAAGGCTCCTCAGTCTCTGGGGTTCACAAGCACAGTGTATTATTACAACACAGCACTCTCTAGATAAATAAAACATAGTCCCTTAAAAGAAACCCCAATTCCTCCATGCTTCTGTGCAGGGATGAACTCTCTCTAAACCCACATAAAAGGTGGCTTTGACTGCTGATTTTATTTCACATTTCTTTTGTTGCAGCATCAAGTTCTGTCCCCAATATTGCAGTCTATGCCACAATTCCCTGCCAGGCACATTGGGATGAAAATACAGTGAAAAGCAGAAGGAAGACTGTGTATTTTTCCTCTGGAATTGCTACATTTGCTGCTTTACCAACAAACCACCTGCCAGCACTTCCAGACCCTTTGTACACATCCTTGTATTTAAGAAGACACCAGTGAGAGCTCTGTTTAAGCAGGAATGATGTTGCTGGTTGAATTTATGAGAGCCAGAAGAGACAGATATGCTGAAACCTTGCATCCTTGCTTGCTGTATAATGCTAATGAGCAGTGCTGAAATGAAAGGCTCTCTCCCTGTCCATGCCATCCAGCTTCTCTGCTCAGCTTTTTTTTTTTTTCCCCTTTGTTGATTTTGCAGTAAATGATCTCACCCTTTTGGAGGACCAAGCTGCTGCTTGCTGGGTGGGTGCACTTGGATTTCTTGTTTGCTTTGTAGCAGGGTGTAATAATGACAGATGAATTTTAAATACTGCCACAATTTATACCAGCTGAGGCTGATGAATACTTGACTGAATGATTGCTGAATTCCCGAATTGTTGAGAAGTATGTAAATTTTTGGGACAATCAGTGACAAATTTGTGTTACATAAAATGAAGGTGTACAAATTCCCTTGGAGATACTCAGAGATAGGACCCCAGTGAACGTATATTTTTAAACAGCTTTTGGGAATTTGGGGGCAAAAACCCAGGGAGCTTGTTGGACTCTGTCCTTTGCACTATTTGGCCTGTGTCTCAAGCTTTTAATCAGGTTGCTTTACACATCTTTCTCATCATGATCCTCAGCAGTCTTAGAGTGAAATTGGGATTTAAGAAGCAAACAAGGTCTCTGAATGATTGTTAGCGAGTTTAATCTGTGTGTTCCTGTCGGGATTCTTGTGTTATCCTAACTCCTGGATCCTGTGAACACAGTAAAGGCATATTTTAGTTTTTAAAAAATTCCTTGCAGTGCAGCTGCAGGGAATGGAGAGCTGCTGAAGCAAAGGGTAGCTGTTTGTCTTGGCAGACTGGGATCTGTTGTAAATATGCTTTTGTTCTAATATGTTTTGATCTGAAGCACAAACAGGCTTGTAGGACACGTAAAAAGGCATGTTTTGGTAGGTTTGGAATCAGGGGTCTCTAACTGATGGAATTTAAAATGTGATAAATATTCATGTTTGTGTGAAATGGCTCCAGCTGCTTTGAGGGAGAAACATCACAGTCCAAGGGGTGGCAACCTTGAAAGCAAAAACAGTTGCCTCAGGCTTGTTCCTTGCTTAGGCCCCAACCAAATGCACTGACTGCTGCCTGTCTCATTTCTTTTTCATGAGAAATGGAAAATTATTGGTCCCTCCCCCCAAAAGTGCTACCCAAGTGCAGTGGTCATGTGTCCCCTGCCCCAGCAGCACCCAGCACCTTTCCCTCTGTGCATTCCCACACAACCTCCTTTTGCCCAGCACAGTGTCTGAAAATGCTCTTGAGTTTGAACTGAAGGACTTTTGTTGCTTTGAAAGGCTCTGGGGCTGTTTTGACAATTTGGCTTTGTTTGGATCTTCATCATGGCAATGCTTCAGTTTATTTATAGAAACTTAGTCTCCCACAGATGACTGAAGAAATTCAGTGTTGTCTGATGTTGCTGCTAATTTTTTAGGAACATTTTTAATTTGATTTACAGTTGTCAGTGAAGGGCTACATTGTTCTGCAAAGAATTCTGTCTGGAACATCCCTGAGCTTCATTTTTGTGAGTGAGCTTGTGGAGAAGGCATTGCATGTCCCCAAAATGGCATCAGCACCACTTGCAGAAGGGACTGGCAGTGCTCGAGATACATCAGTGAGGGCTGGCTCAGGCAGGGCCAGCTGGCAGTGACCAGGGTCCTGTGAGCATCCTTTGGAGCAGGGGCTCTTTGGGAAGCAGATTCCACCAGGATCCAAGCCACAAGTTCATGTCAGCCACCCTCCATCAAGCCATGGGTCACGTGGGCCTTGGCAAAAATTTGTTGAAAAATGAGGCAGGGATTGAACTTTAAACAGATCTTGTGTTCTCCAGTCTGTTCTGGAATATTATTATTTCTCCTCAAGTAGGATAGTTCATGCAGTGCCTATTTTTAAGGGAGTTCAGCACAAATTCTAGACCCAGGAGCTTCACGCAGGTGTGGGGAAACTTTGAGATGTGCTGATCCTTTGGTTTTGGCTGGCCAGTTGCTAGGAGACAACCTGGGAGAGGACAGTGAGCCACTGTGCTTCACTCACTGAAAATGGGCTCTTGCTTTTCACCCTCCCAGCCCAGCCTGTCCCAGAGCTCTCCAGGGCTTCGTGTCACCAGTGCTGGCTGCACACCAAGCACAGCTCCTGGCCTTGCTGCAGCCACAGGAGAGCAGGCTGGTCTCCAGGAGATGAGCTCTGTGTCCCTGCAGGATGGACAAATAATCCATGAGGACAATGCAGCGTTGCTTGAGTCACTCATGGAATGTTCTCCCTCCCATCTGCACGGCAGGGCTGGTGCCCCAGGGGACACTTGGCATGGCCCTCAGTACCCAACCAGCCCCTGAGGTGTGTAAATGTGTGAAATTTGCATGTTTTGTGCTCTCTCCTTTCCTCTGGGCATTCTGGAGGGAGCCTGGAGGTGCATTTTGTATTCCCAGCTCACTTCCCCCCTGCCAGCTCCATGCTCTGGCTGTGGACAGCATTTCCCTCAGTGTTCTTGGCAGCAGCCCATGGTCACTCTTGTGACACTGCTGTCCCCACCCAGCCCACCCAGAGCTGTGTGCAAAGAGCCCTTGGGCTCCTGTGGGCTCCTCTGCCTGCAGGAACCCTGCAGGGTTCATGCTGGGCTGTGATTCCCTGAAGGTGCTTTACTGGCACAGGTGATGTGAGGGGGCTCTCAGGTCAGGTCACACACGTGAAAACAAAGGCACCACCTGAGCTTGCCAGGCAGCCCTTGTGACCACAGTGATTCCTGAGCAGATCCATCCCTGAGCTGGAGTTCCCTGTTCAGCAGGATGGCGTTTTGGTCTGAGCCCAGTGCTCTTGGCCTCACATATTGACCAACTCACTGCTGCCAAGGCACCCATGAGGCAAATCTTTCAAACGTGAACAAGTGATTGCTGGATTGTGACCAAATCCTCCCAGCCAGGCCACGAAGCTGAGTGCAGGGTGGGTAGAGCAGGGGGAATGTGAGCTGCAAAACAGTTAAAGCCTTCTCTGAAGCCTCTGATGCCACATTATTTGCATGATTCACAGTTAACAGATGGGCTTCTGCCTGTATTGAGGGGGGACCAGTTCTTCAATTACCATCATTAAATAATAATCATGACCGTTTGTACTGCAAGGAAAACAACTTTGTGATGACCCCATTGCACCAATCTTTGTTTCCTTGGTTTGTTTGTTTTAATTCCAGTCTTAGGGAAGAAAATCTCTTTTCTCAGTTCTCATTTACAGAATATGCAGCTGAGAGAGCTCTGCCCACCCACACACTCTAACATTTCAGATATCAGCATTTCCATGCAGGGCTGGATGAACTCTTTCTAAACCTGTCTGGAGGAAACATGGTTGAAATCTTCACAGCAGAAAAGTGAAAAACAGTGATAGATACAAACGCTGCCATCTCTGCTCTGCCACCCATTTCCAGTTTTGAGGAAATCCTCTGTTTGGATTTGTCTGTTCTGTACAGGAGAGCACAGCACAGGAATCCTCAGCTGCTGCCAGTTGTACTGAAAGAGTTATCGTAGTTTAAGCTTAAAAAAAATAACTTTACGAGTGATAAAAAGCCATTCAGGTGTTTCTCTTTAATCCCTTCTCAACAGCAGGGATCCCTCTCTTGCCATGGCTCCCTCAGCACTGCTCTGGCTTCCACCCCAAAGCATTTGTGCCTCAATATCTGCCATTTCCTGACACAGAGCCCATGGGTTGCCCTGTGCAACGTTCTCCCACTTCATTCGACTGCACCGAGGGAATGGGCAGAGACTCAAGTCACTTAAACCAGTTCTGAAATCCTTTCAGATTCATGGGGAGCCCAGCTGGTGCTTGGGGAGTGCTGAAGAGGAGAGCAGGCAGGATGAAGATGTGAATAACAACTGCACAGTGTCTGAGTTCTCATTTTGTTTCACATGGGGCGTCTTTATACAGCAATTTTTAACTTGCCCTGTTTTCATGCAAGAGTGGAGACAGGATGGCAGCCCAGACAGCCCCTCAGCCTGAGCTGTGGCAGCAGTTCCTGTACATTTATAGTGAAGCCAGGGGATGTTTCCATTTGATGCCTTTGTCCAAGAGCAGTCACAAGCTCCCTCTTCCCCAGCCTCTGGGTCAGTAGCAGAACAAGACCACTGGCCAGTTCCACTTAATTATTGTTCATTTTTGGCGAAGAAAAGAATAACCCCCGCTGTGTGACTCTGCTTAACTGATGTGCCTGGTTATTAATAGCCAGTTTTGGTCCCCCTTCCAGCCCATGTGCCACAAAATACATTTCCCTTCTGTCTCCAGGATCAAGTTGTCTGTGAAGAAACTGTTCTGTGAAAACACTGGACAAAAAGCTTATTGAAGAACCCTTCCTTTCGAACAGAAGACTGATGTCTCTTTTTATTTTTAGCCTGTTAACAACAAATGTTGCTTTATTGCCTCACTTTTCATAGACGAAGAACTGTTTTCACTTTGGACAAAGATCTCTACCCAGAGAGATTCACCACGTGGTTCTGCATGGCCACTTGGTGCTTTCACTCTGCCCTGCTCTGCACAACCTCACTGAGCTCTCAGCTTTTATCCATGCTCCAGACTGGCTTTGCAGCAAGCCCCAGCTTCTACAACCCCACACTTCTCCAGTGCCTGGGCATCAGCTCCAAACTCTGACCATCTTGTGCTGGAATCAGGAGCTGCTCTGCACAGGAGAGAGGGGCTTCTGCCCTCCCTGCTGGGCAGTGGTGGCCAGCTGAGATGTCCCCTGAGCAGGGAGGACACTGCAGAGACAGGCTGCAGATGCCAGGCTGTTGCTGAAGATGGGCTTTTGCCCCTGCTGGTACTTAAACAGCAGTTCCATGTACCACATTAAGGGGTATTTAAACATCCTGGGCCAGGTCTGCTCTCCACACGTGACTCCCACTGGAACTGTAAAGGCATTCAGCCCTTCTTAGGAAACGTGAGGTTTGTGTCAGTGTCTGTTCAGTGCTAGTGCTGTCCTCTGTAAAGCTTTCAAATACTCTGTTTCCACTTGTGGAAAGGAGAGGAGCTTTCTGTCTTACCCAGCAAAATCCCTGTTCCCATTTCCAAGGATATTAGTCCTGTGCTACAGGGAGGACAAGGCACATTATCTGCTTCTGTGTACAGTCCATTATCAACATTTCTTCCTGCTTCAGCTCTGCTTCTGATGACAGGCTCAAAACAATAAAGAGAAAGAGTAGCAAGTGCAGGAATGATGTGCTGAACTGCTGGTGTCCTTCTTAAGCTGTAACAGGAGCACGTAGAGCCTGTGTGTGATGTTCTGGGGCTCTCAGTCCTGCAAAGATTATCCTGGGAATAATGCATTAAAATGGGATGAGAATGTAAGAGAATATTCCTCTGAGGGCCACTGCTGCAGAATGAGGAAATCTCCAGGGCCATGAGCTTGGAGTAGACTCAGAACCATCAGCTATGAGATTTTCACACCACTCTGGAGAGATTTCTACATGTGGACCCCACCAGACTGCAGGAGTGCCCTGCCTGGTTTAATGCAAACAGCTGAATTAATCATACAGATAACTGTGAGAGTGTAGCTTGAATTCCACGGGGTTCAGTCAAGTCCAGTCACTGAAGATGAACTTCACAACACCCTGCAGTGTAATCAACTCTGCTGATTTAAATGTAAGTCCTCTGAAGGGAATTTAAATCTCTGAATTTTCCTGAACCAGCTGATCTCCTTTCAAGAAGGAGGAAGATTTGTATCACTGCTTTTCCTACTCATAAAATGCCTCTTGCCCTTTCACATTTTGAGGTATTTCATTTTCAGTACCTATAACTCCACAAGGTACCTTCATGTTGTGTAAAATACACAGACACTTCGCAGTGCATGACCTGTGGTATAGCAGCTACCTTCTCCCATCAAATATTTCCTGTAGGCTGGAGAACACTTTGTGAAAGAAAATAACACAGTCTGGAATTCTTTCCTGCTCTTTGTCCCAAGAAAGCACAATATCAGACCTGATGGTAAGGCAAGGTCCACAAAAGAATAACTCTTTTCAAAGGAAATCCAAGGCAAGGTCCACAAAAGAATAACTCTTTTCAAGGCTTTAATAGAACCTGGCACATCAGGCTCTGCATTCACACGTTCCTGTGTGAGGAAATCACAACTGTCACTTTCGGAGACACATCCTGTTCTTGCTGGTGCTGGGAGATTGAGGTCTTGCTCAGATCTGCTGACATGTGAGGATTCTCTTTGTTGCCCTGCTTGTGGCTGTCACGGCACATCAGGTTCATTACTAGCTGAGGTGAGATTTGTTTTATGAGCCTGACAAGAAATGTGGAAGTGTCTGAGGTGCTTGGGATAATTCATCTGAGAAAAAGGGTGAGTTCCTTGCACAGGGAACATGCTTATCTGCTGGAAAGAGCTACAGCTGAAGGGAGAGCAGATGTACAGAGGAATTCAATCACAAATGATTGCACCTTGTCACCTTCCCTTAATAACCTTGGCCTGACATGGCCAGGTGAGGGATGCAGCTGGCAAGCTGATATTTCCCTCAGGAAATGCTCTGTCCCTCATCTGGTTCCCCCCACTCCCTTCATTTGCAAAATCTTTGATAATTAAATCACTGCAAAGGCAAAAGATCTGTTGGTATAATTCATTTGATAATTCAGCCTAAGCCCCACATTTCTCTTTGCACAAACGAAATTAGCTCTGCTCACAAAATATCTGCTCCTGAGCTACCTGCTTACTCACACAACCCCTTTCCTAATTAGATGGCTGATGCCAACAGAGGATGGCTTTCTTCCAAGCACAGGGAAACCAAAAAGGTGCTTTTCACTGGAGAGGTCCTGGAGACCCTGATGTAAAGGAGAGGGAGAGATTAATTTCTGATTTCTTGCTCTTTTTCTCCCATCACTCAGCTATGCTTCCTTTTCTTTGGTGTGTGTTTCTGAGAGAACTGAATGAAGTTTTGATAAATGCCTATTTAGAAAAGAAGAGAAGCATCCAGGTTTGGCCTGGAGGACACAGACTCACAGTACAGCCAGTCTGTAGCTGGACAGATAAATCTGGCTATAAGAAACCCAATTTGGCTCTCCTAGTTCGATAAACAAGTCCCTAGGTGAACAATCACAGGATAGATTTAAACTCAAACAGAGACCTCAACCAATCCCTTCCAACCCTAAATGCAGATGTATCATTAACCCAGGGAGCTGGGCAGTGTGTTAAGACCCAGACCAATCCGTGCCTGGACCTGGGAGTTTTGAACTCCCCATATAAGAAGGTTCTGAACAATAAAACAGGATGTTTGCCTCACGGTCAAGAGGACTCGAGTCATGATTTCTGTCTCCAACCTATGACCACACATAACACAGACTTTTTGACAAATGCCTTTTTAAAGAAGAGCAGCATCGAGCTTTGGCCTGGAGCGCAAAGACTCTTTCACAAATACCTTTCTGAAGACGAGCAGCATCCAGCTTTGGCCTGGAGAGCACAGACTTTTTGACAAATACCTTTTTAAAGAAGAGCACAGACTTTTTGACAAATGCCTTTTTGAAGAAGAGCAGCATCCAGCTTTGGCCTGGATAGCAAAGACTCTGACAAATACCTTTCTGAAGAAGAGCAGCATCCAGCTTTGGCCTGGATAGCACAGCCTTTTCCCTGGTAGCTGGAAGAGCTGCTCTGTAAGTGCCAGCAGACACTTCTCCCCACTGCATCCCAGTCCAGCTGCTCCAGAGGGATGCAGCACCTGCAGGGAAGGTTCCACTGGAAACAAACCCCATGGACATGCTTGCTGTTGTTGCTGGCTGTGGATGAAGCTTGAAGGATTTTTCCATTAGAAATCAGAGTGCTGTAATGGTCCTGGGCTCTGCATCCTTCCCCCAGGGCAGGTGGTATCAAACTGCATTGTCCAACCACGAAAACCTAAACCTCTGTGGGACTGCAGAGAGAAAAGCAATCCTCTCTGTAATTAATATGTTTGGTAAGTAATGGGCAGCCAGTAAAAACCCAGGAGATGCAAGTAATGGCAGAAGTGGCTGAGGATGGCAGTGACAGAGGGGTGGAGAACAAGAGCCAACCACCACAACACTGGATTTTTAACCTGAAAAGGAAAAAAGTGCTTTGGACTGTGCAAAAGGCCTGGTTTCACTTGAGTGCTTTTTGTGCTGTAGCATCAGAATAAGGCAAGGGAAGGCTGTGATGACTTGTGCCAAAGATGCCAGGCAGTCCTACAGAAGTCTGTGTGCTAAGCTTTACAGATCCTGGACTCCCTCAGCAAGGGAGCTAATCTTTGTTTCTGCAAGCGTGGCAGAGAACTGCGTGTTGTGATGTCCCTGCTGTCATTTTGTTGTTCACATGAGGTGTTTTCACTGCTGGGGGATTTCCTGACTCGGTGCAGTGGGGTTAAGATCTTTCCTCAGTGCCTTTTTTTCTTCCATTTTCCCCCTCTCGGGTTAACTCTCCTTTCCCTGTCTTCATGTGAGCAAACAGACTGGAAATAATATTTCCTACAGTTCCCACCTGTGCTTGCTCTTAGTGACACATCAATTCCAGGCTCTTTAAGAGTAGTTCTCCCTCAGTTTGTTCCTTGCCTTGCTCTCCCTTCTCTCCAGGCTGTGCATGTGCTCCTGCTCGGAGTCCCCCCTGCTCCAAGCGCCGCTGGCACGGGGCCACCTCACACTCCAGATGGCTGCCACTTGCTGCTTCTGCCAGGGGCTCAGGCGACCAGCTCGTTGTTCCAGACACAAATCCAACACTCTTCACCTCAGGGAATGGTTACACGAGGAGGAGGAGGTGCTGCCTGCTTCCCTCCTGAAGGACGGGCTCACCGCTACGTGAGACGTCTTTGTTTGGCATCATCTGAACCTGCTCCAGGGCTTCCTGGCTGAGGCATGGGGCAGGCTGCTTGCTAACAAAGCTGTAGTAGCACCTCTCCCCCTTGCAGCTGTTGGTCTGGTGCTGACTGTCACTTTAGGCCTGGTTATTCTTGGTTTTATCCAGCTCATGGTTTGTGGTTTTTTTTTCCAGCTGGTGTGGCAAACATAAAGGATCCAAAAGCTCTTTTGCCAGCTGGTGTGATGCAACCTCTCCCAGCTTCTGAGCAGCTTGCTGGTGGTTGTTTGGAATGGCACTGCTCCACTCACGTTGTGTTCTTTGTTTCAGGGCTCTAGAAATGTGGATTTAGGGTTTATTTTATGTCTTGTATGTTGTGATTTTGCTTCTCGATCCCATTGTACCCTCTGGAGACTTTGCAGCACCAGAGATTCTACAATAGGGCAGCCAAAGCAGTGAATACTTTTCTCCTGCTGTGGCTGAAACTACAATATGGGCTGGCCACAGCAAAAGAAGTTATCCTGGAACCAGTTCTTATTGACAGGAAAGTAAATGGAGGCATGTGGAAGGGTCAGTGCATGGGGATGTGTGTGCAGAGAGTCTAGAAAATGGTGCCACTTTCTGGGATGTCCATATCCAGCTGGATTCTGGCTACACCAGAGAGAGGAGTTTGGGTGGGGAGTAGCAAAGTTGAAAGTGTGGTGAGTGATTGCTTCACGTTAGCAAGTACAATCTGGGTTCAAGCTCTCCATTCCTTTGGGGCAAAGGGATGTACGAAGATATTTGGGAAATGCAAGGCAGAGAACAATTATTATGCAAAGGAGAGGCTCAGAGAGCCCCCGAAGAATCATAAGATAAAGCTGAGCTCTACCTCCTCTGCACCTTGAAGTTAGTTTGAGAAGCCAGAATTAGGAAAAGCCCAAGAGATTGTGTTTGCTCCTCCCGGGACTTGTCCAGCTCCTGTCGCTGTGGCAGAAACACAGAAATGCCACCTTCCACATCCCACAGCTGTGAGCTGTACCCACCCTGTCACAGCTGTGCTCCAACACCCCCTGACCCAGCACGACCCCTGCTCTGCAACAAATCCAACGTGTGCAGTGACACAGCTGCCATCCACAGCCTCTAAATCCTGCAGTGGATTAGAAATGTATTTATAGGAGCTGAGATGAATATTAATGAGTAGTTCCTCCCTGAAATCTAAATGTCTCCTAAAATCACCAGCTTTTCAGCCAACATAAATTAGCATAAAACTACTGCTAATCTCTGTCCTGGGTGAGGGGTTGGAAAGCAGCCCTGCAGCACAGCAACTCGGAGTCTGATTAAAAGCACCAGCTCAGTCAGTAGTTCACTGGGTGGGACCTTGTCGCAATAGGACACGAAATGAAGACACGGACTTGTGTGAAAATTCTGAAGACTAAATCTTCTTTATTTTAAATCTGACTCTTTTATATAGTATTTTAAATAAGCCTAGTGATTGGTAGGCAAAGTTAACACCTCTTCAATCACATTGATCAAAACAGATGTCTATCAAAAGATTCCCTTCTCGAAGAAGCCATGCAAACGTAGATAAAATTAGCACAAACAATTCTCTTACTGACAGCAAAATCTATGGGAAATGAATTTCAGAAACTAAAACATCAGAAGGCTAAAATATCATGGGGACAGGACCTCCTGTCTATTAACTAGCTGGATGTTGCAGTGATCTGCTCCCTCACCAAACAGGTCACTCATATCCCCTTTAATGACTCCAAATGGTCACTACAAGTCCTTCCAGATGTGTTTGCCACAGCAGTTACTTTGCCCTGTGGAGGGATAGTCAAGAGTTTGTCTCTTCTCAAGAAAACTCACCTTGGTGAAGATCTGCCTTGGTTTAGTGTTTGTTCAAGTGCTGGGAAGCCTGAGCAGTCTTCTCCAGTTCAGATCTAAAATCTCCACTTTGTAGATGTAAAAGCACAGTTTAAGAATAGTCTGGACTCTAATCTGAGCAGATATCTCTCATGTAGGCCAGGTAAGACACAGTCACCAGACAGGCACCTTGAGGTGGGCTCTTTCTCAGCACAGAACTGAAACATGAGGGGAAAGCACGTGGGCTGTGGCTTGTCTGAATTCCTGCTCTAGCTTCAGTCCTTGGGCTTCTGCTGTGTCCCTGGGCACCCTGGTCCTGTGGCTGTGGGCGAGAATTGCTCCTTCGAAAGAGGCAGCACAGCAAGTCCGCAGGGAACATCAGACCCTGACAGCCTCTGAAAACCCAGGAGGACTCTGCTTAAAGCAAGACTGAAAATGTTTCTGCATCTAAACCCTAATCAGTTGTTGTTGGAGGAAGAGGGAAATATGAACAGCAAATCACTGCAATTCACTGCATGAAGTAGGAGCTCTTTCTGAGGAAAATGAATTCCTGGGCACGGGGACTTGAGAAGATGAGTGCATATGGATTTATTTTGCTGCCTGAAATGCCAAAGTGCGTGGGTCCAACGCTGTGCTTTGGACAGCACTGCTCAAAGGAAACCACCTGCATCCAGCCTTCAGTGGTGGGAGTGAAGAGGGACACTGACACTGCTGAATCACAGGGAGCAGTCACCACATGCAGTGGGGTCAACTTCCCGTGTGCTAGCACTGAGCAGCCAGCAAGAATGCCATGGAATGAGTTACAGGCTATAGAAATGGGTAAGGATTCTGTGGAATGAGTTACAGGCTATGGAAATGGGTAAGGAATCTGTGGAATGAGTTAAATACCCATTATTGAAATGAGTGTTTTGGGGAATACCACGAAGGTGTCTCTCCTGCAGAGTGCTTGGCGAGAGTCTCAAACACCCAGGGGTTCTCTTCGGCCTGTGAGCTCCTCCGGAGGTTGGGCGCAGGGGCACAGACCCTGGCGGAGCCCGGGGCAGGGGAGGCAGCTGGTCCCCGTGGCGGTGACAGCCCCATGGCTGAGACGGCTGCTGGGAACGCAAACCCTTCTTGGATTGCCATCTGCTGGCACCGCCTTTAACTGCTGCCGGCCGGGGCAGCACAGGGGACACCCACAAACGGGGACTAAAGGTAAAGCGCCCCGAAACTCCTTTTATTCAAGTGTCCTCCCTTGGTGTGACCCCATGCCCATAAGGCGCATTACAGCTGTTTCAATGCAATATCGACTAAGCTAAAACTCCATCTATGGAGGGGCTTTTTTCCCCCTGAAATAGCTCAAATTATAAACTGGCATAGCCTAAGCAAGGCTTTTCTGCTTCTGATCCTGTCAGGCAGTCCAGGCCTGAGTAACCATTCAAAATGATTTGAGAGAAGCTGAATAGGGGGAGAAAGATGTGATGAAAGGCTCGTGGGTTGAGATAAGGCCAGGGAGATCACTCAGCAATTACCAACACAGGCAAAACAGATTCGTCTTGGGGAAATTAATTTATTACAAATCAAATCAGAGTAGGACAGCGAGAAATAAAAGCAAATAATTAAATACCTTCCCCCTACCCCTCCCTTCTTCCTGGGCTCAGCTTCACTCCTTCACTCACATATTCTCACTCCTCTCTTCTGCCTGCTGCTGGTTGTGCAGTTGTTGGGGTTTTTTCCACATTTTTAAATACTTTATCCCAGAGCTGCTGCTGGTAGTCCAGTTGTTGAGGTTTTTCTTTTCACATTTTTAAATACTTTATCCCAGAGCTGCTGCTGGTAGTGCAGTTGTTGGGATTTTTCTTTTCACATTTTTAAATACATTATCCCAGAGCTGCTGCTGGTGTTGTGCAGTTGTTGGGGTTTTTCTTTTCACATTTTCAAATACATTATCCCAGAGCTGCTGCTGGTGTTGTGCAGTTTGTTGGGGTTTTTCTTTTCACATTTTCAAATATGTTATCCCAGAGCTGCTGCTGGTGTTGTGCAGGTGGGGGGGGTTTTCTTTTCACATTTTCAAATACATTATCCCAGAGCTGCTGCTGGTGTTGTGCAGGTGGGGGGGGTTTTCTTTTCACATTTTCAAATACATTATCCCAGAGCTGCTGCTGCCAGCACTGGTGGTGGTGGTGTCTGCTTGTCACCCCCGTGTCCCTGCTCTCGTGTGCAGGTGTTGCTGTTTTATCTTCTTTTCTGCCCTGCTAGAGGCAGGATTAATTGCTCAAGAGACGATGCTCATGTTCGGACTCAGGTGTTTATTAATTCTTATCGATATTACAGCTTCACAAGCTGTGAGTTCCACATCTCTCTAACTAGCAAGGTGAGAAACGGTGGAAAATGGCAAAAAATGGCCACTTCTCTATCCCTACAAGGCCTTTTCAAGGACAAAATGTCCAATTAAGAGATGACACCTAGATTATTTTTATTTTCAACCCAATTACCAACCACCCATGGTCAGCAATGTGGACTCTTTTACCCAGTTACAAGATTCCACCCAAACCCATGAAGAAGAAGAAGGAAGAAGAAGAACAACTGGCCTCCACCCTAAAACCTCCATATTACTTATATTCTAAAACCTTAAACTCCAAGCTTTTCACCATGTGATACCACACACCTCCACCCAAACTACACACCCATAACCCCAGTGCTAGCTCTCAATTTTGGAAGCCTTTCAATGTTGGGGAAGATGAAAATTTAATAGTGAAATAGAAATGAAAGCTAGCTTTGCTATATAAAGCAAAGATTGCTGAACCATGCTGCTTACTGAGTAACTGAAAGGACAAAGGCTAGAATGAGTTGTAAAGGAGAATTTATGGCTAGAGCAAAGTGTAAGCCACTGCAAACAAACCTATGTTTTTACCAAAGTTTAAGAATTTTCCACTGCAAGAAAGCAGAAAAACAGGTTTTTAGCTTATAAGATAACTACTAACTCTTGTGATTGGGTAATTGCTACCATAATATGGAAATAATAGTAACTGTGATAGGTTATATGTACATGGTAAAGGTATTGTGTGTGATGCTGATTGGATATTGTGTATTAAGATGTGCACTAAAGAAAAATATATAATGCTTTGTAACCAAGACCAAGGGGTGTCCAGGAGCACCTAGAGCTGATGCTGACACCTCTAGGTCTGGCTCTGCACCCAGGACCCAAGGTGCAATAAAGAAACCTTTAAAAAGAGCCCCTGGGGTCCCGTATCCCTCGCCCAGGCTCTGACATTTCTGCACGGCCTCGGGTCAAACGCCGTGTTTTCCTGAGGGTCAGTCAGCACAGAAAGCCCAAGGCTCTCAGCTTCCAGGCTTCCAACACCTCGCTGGGGTGGCTGTCCCCTGCCCTGCTGCTCGGTGTCACCACGGGGTGGCACCGCTGTCGCCTCTCACGGGGAGGTGGCACCGCGGGTCCCTGCGGGTCACCGAGCCCGGCACGGGCACTGCAGGTGCGGGGTGCCCCGGGGCACGGGGCAGGTGCCCTTGGCGGGCACTGAGCTCACAGATATCGCTGCCTCACCAATATTGGTGTCTCACGAGTATTGGTGTTTCACGAGTATTGGTGCCTCACCAATATTGGTGCCTCACAGATATTGGTGTCTGACAAATACTGGTGCCTTAGAAATATCGGTGCCTCACAAATACTGGTGTCTCACAGATATCGGTGCCTCACAGATATCGGTGCCTCACGAGTATTGGTGTCTCATGAGTATTGGTGCCTCACAAATACTGGTGTCTCNCCTTTAAAAAGAGCCCCTGGGGTCCCGTATCCCTCGCCCAGGCTCTGACATTTCTGCACGGCCTCGGGTCAAACGCCGTGTTTTCCTGAGGGTCAGTCAGCACAGAAAGCCCAAGGCTGTCAGCTTCCAGGCTTCCAACACCTCGCTGGGGTGGCTGTCCCCTGCCCTGCTGCTCGGTGTCACCACGGGGTGGCACCGCTGTCGCCTCTCACGGGGAGGTGGCACCGCGGGTCTCTGCGGGTCACCGAGCCCGGCACGGACACTGCAGGTGCGGGGTGCCCCGGGGCACGGGGCAGGTGCCCTTGGCGGGCACTGAGCTCACAGATATCGCTGCCTCACCAATATTGGTGTCTCACGAGTATTGGTGTTTCACGAGTATTGGTGCCTCACCAATATTGGTGCCTCACAGATATTGGTGTCTGACAAATACTGGTGCCTTAGAAATATCGGTGCCTCACAAATACTGGTGTCTCACAGATATCGGTGCCTCACAGATATCGGTGCCTCACGAGTATTGGTGTCTCATGAGTATTGGTGCCTCACAAATACTGGTGTCTCAGAGTATTGGTGTCACGAGTATTGGTGTCTTACAAATATTGGTGCCTCCCAAATATCTGTGCCTCACAAGTGTTGGTGTCTCACAAATATTGGTGCTTCATAAATATTGGTGCCTCACAGATATTGGTGCCTCACAACAACTGNTCGCTGGGGTGGCTGTCCCCTGCCCTGCTGCTCGGTGTCACCACGGGGTGGCACCGCTGTCGCCTCTCACGGGGAGGTGGCACCGCGGGTCTCTGCGGGTCACCGAGCCCGGCACGGGCACTGCAGGTGCGGGGTGCCCCGGGGCACGGGGCAGGTGCCCTTGGCGGGCACTGAGCTCACAGATATCGCTGCCTCACCAATATTGGTGTCTCACGAGTATTGGTGTTTCACGAGTATTGGTGCCTCACCAATATTGGTGCCTCACAGATATTGGTGTCTGACAAATACTGGTGCCTTAGAAATATCGGTGCCTCACAAATACTGGTGTCTCACAGATATCGGTGCCTCACAGATATCGGTGCCTCACGAGTATTGGTGTCTCATGAGTATTGGTGCCTCACAAATACTGGTGTCTCAGAGTATTGGTGTCACGAGTATTGGTGTCTTACAAATATTGGTGCCTCCCAAATATCTGTGCCTCACAAGTGTTGGTGTCTCACAAATATTGGTGCTTCATAAATATTGGTGCCTCACAGATATTGGTGCCTCACAACAACTGGTGCCTCACAAATATCAGTGCCTCACAAATATTGCTGCCTCACAAATATTGCTGTCTTGCAAATATTGGTGCCTCACAAATATCGGTAGCTCACAAGTGTTGGTGCCTCACAAATATCGGTAGCTCACAAGTGTTGGTGCCTCACAAATATCGGTGCCTCACAAATACTGGTGTCTCACGAGTATTGGTGCCTCACGAGTGTTGGTGCCTCACAGATACTGGTGTCTGACAAATACTGGTGCCTCACAAATACTGGTGCCTCACAAATATTGGTGCCTCACAGATATTGGTGTCTCACAAATATTGGTGCCTCACAGATATTGGTGCCTCACAAATATCGGTGGCTCACAAGTATTGGTGTCTCACAAATATTTCCTGCCCTTTCTGCCGAACTCACAGGGACCCAGCGTGCACTCCTGTCACTCCATCTGTGAGTGGAATGAGTTGAAGGCTCCCTGAGATGAATGTTTTGGGGGAAAGCACAAAGGTGTCTCTGCTGTGGGGTGGTTGGTTAGAGGGTAAAACACCCAGGAATTGTCTTTAGCTGGGGTGTGTGACATAATTAGCACCGCAGGGAGCACAAGGAGACCCCCCTGCAGGCCCTCTCTCCACGGAAGAGGCAAGGAAGGAGGCCTGGAATGGATGTCCCACAGTGAAGTGAGGGAAAAGTGCCATAAAGAGGAAAATGAAAGCTTCTCTGGCTTGACCAGCCCGGAGATGGCTGTGCCTGTGTGGGCTAGAAGTGAGACAAGCCCTGCCTTTCATAACTCTCTGCCAGGGTTTTGGCCACAGCCTGAGCCCACAAACTGGAGATTTGGGCTGGTCAGCAGGGCTGAGGGCTGCAGGGTGACCACAGTGACACCAGTCATGGCCAGGCCCAGGGGATGTGCAGGGTGTTCATGCTGGGTGGGCCTGCAGGTAACGGGGTGTGGGGTGTCTGGGCAGAGTGCTCCCTGTGCCTTCAGGGCTCAGAAACGCAAGGATCACATTGAAAATATTTGTTGGGTTGCCTGGAGAGCGAAAGTCACCTAATCCAACAGGCAGTTTGGGTTTCTAATTGGAAACAGAATGGAACTTCTGCTCGGAGCAGCAGAGCACTTCATGGATACAGAGAACAGAACAACGGCCTGTCAGGGTTTATGGCTCACCCTGTTTCTGCAGTCAGCTGAGCTGCCTTCCTCTGAAGTCAGAGTAAAGCAGGAGCTGGGCAGAAGTAGTGGCTGCAGCAATTCCATAATAATATACCATTATCCCATGGTACAAGGGTGAGATGGGCACATTCTGCTGGGATTTAATGTCCACACAGCACTGGGAACTGAGGCCTGTTGCTGCAGGAGAGCCCTTGCCTTTGCAGTTTAGCTGCTCTGATGAAAGAGATGCCTGTGGTTACAGCCCACAGGGCCCTTGGTAAAGTCAGGCTGCTGCTGATACAATTTTCTTGCAGCTAGCCAGGACTGAAACTCATCTTTTTCCTTTTTTTTATTTTCACTACCACTGCATTTCACCAGTTGGTTTTCTAGCTTGAGCCACTTTCCCTGTCCTTCCCATGTAGGGACAGTGCTCAAACTCACACTGGGTGACTTTAGGTCCCATTCACACGCTGCACAGTCAGTGGTTCCAGGGCTTGTTTCCCTGGAGTTTGAGGCCACAGCAAACAGCCATATTTCCTTGTGACTTGCAAATAGCTGCTCTTTGGCTCCAGCTCTGTGGTGACTGATAACTGCTCAGAATGGATTTTAACTGGAAACCTGCCTTTATTTTGGTGCCTGAGCACCTGCTATCCTTGCTCAATGTGAGTGTTCACATCGCTGATGCTGGGTGACCCTTAGGACAGCTCGTGAAATCAGAAATGTAGTTAACAGCACCTTTAGACCAGACCAGGAGTTTCTTCTTGACCTGGCTCTTCATCCAAACTTTGGGATACTGATCCTGATGTTCTGATATGGTTCTCATTCCCTTGTTCAGTTATTCTGTGGTTCACAAAGTTTTCCAGGCTGGGAATTTCATCAAATAATCTGTGAGCAGTGTGTGCCCCCCTGGGAGGGTTTCCTGATGGGAAGAACCTGCATAAACTGAAGATAAAATAGCATCAGAATCATCTCTGTGGAGTTTCTGGTGTTGGCTTCTTGTCCAGTAGCTCCTACAATCACCTCCTACTCCCCTGCAGGGTTAAAAAGGCCTTAGTTTCCAGCAAGCTGCAGATGTTCACAAGGTAAAAGGGAACTACTTTTTTCCCTGAAAAGGTGAGTGCCAAAGTCATTGTCTCCCTGCTGGATGATGCTTCTCTCCATGGTCTGTTCTGGGACATTGATGATGCTCAGTGCTCATCTCTTGATGGTCTCACTGTAGTGATTCCTTGAGAGGCTCTCTAGAACAGAGACTAGCCAGTGTTAAAGGAATAAAGTAGGTTTTTATTGAAAGGCCTGCAAAGGATACACCTTGGGCAGCACAAGAGCCTGGCTGTGGCTGCACCCAAGATGGATGACAGGTCATGAGTTTTCACACTTTTATAAATTTTGGTCCATTTCCATATTGGGGTTAATTGTCCAATTACAGCTTCAGGTAATGAAGGCCCATCCTCCCAATTTGCTCTTCCCAATTTGCTGTTGTTTTTACTTTTGGGGACTGAAGCTGCAAGGGAGTCCTTGGTTCTTGGGCTGGAAAAGGATTGTTTTGTCTGACTGCACTGTGAGGAGAACTTGCTAACACTTTATATGAAGTTCAGAGTTATCTACTAATGCAGTACAGAATGTGGAAAATATGACAGCTAAAACTTAAGGCATCAGTGGACAGGGAGAACTTCTGCCTGAAGCCATCTCTCACCTCTCAGCACAACTGTTGTGTGTGTGGAGGGAAGAGCTGCAAAAGTTCAGCTCAGAGTTCCAGTACTTGAAATAAAGCTATTTAGAAGGCAGAGTGTCCCACAATGTTTCCATACTTTGCTTTAAAGATTAAAAATACACAGGGTTCTACCTACATAGGTCTTCAGGAGGTGTTTTAGAAATCAGTAGCTGCTTGGGTCACAGTTTTGCATGTCAGGTTGTGTTTGGAACCTGCTTCCTTCCTGTGCTCAGGGGTGCCTTGTACTAGAAACCAGGAGGGTATTGCTGGCTGCTGTGTCCAGACCCAGCTTTCCAAAGCCTGGCAGGAATTATGGGAGAAGAAAACCACACTTGGTTTACTTTGAGGCAGAGTTTGCAGTGCTGGCTCTCCTTGCTGGGGAAAGGGGGCTGAAGATGCCAGTGCTGACCTTGTACTCACCGTGTTTAATTGTTTCTCCATCCTGTCAGGCTGAGATTCTGTGTCTCTCTGGAGTGAGGGACTGCAGCTCTGCAGACAAGAGACGCCAGTTCATTGATGTTTAAACAATGGTCTTTCAGCGTGCTCCTGATTTGCATGAGACTTCGGGCAGATAAGCTTTTCTTTTGATGTAGCTAAATGAGTTTTCTCACTGCTGTATTTACCTCTAAATGCCAGTACAGATGCAAAACACCGATTATCAATAGTTTATTGTAGGTACATGATATGTGTGCCTGAGGAACAACAGCAAAATAGCTGGGGAATATTTGCTGCCATGAAAAAATCACCATTCATTAGTGCTGTCCGTATTTTTAGGATAAAACAGATTGGAACCTTCTCATGAAAAGAGTAAAACAGGCACGAAAGCTTTCTTTACCTGCTCTCCTGCCTCTTAATTCCTACTCTACTGCCCTACTCCTAGGACACTGATACAGCTAATCCTGCAGCCTCTGCTGGGCTTGGTCTGAGATGACATCTACCGAGTGCACTGAGTGGAAGTCTCATGGAAAACAACATCTGAAATGGTCTGTTGCTGGGATTTCTGAGCTTTTAAGATGAGCTGTTTGGGTATCTTTTACAAATGCTTCCCCAGTGTCACCTGACTTGACTGTCACTGCCTTCAGAGTGACAGAAAGGATCTGTGTTTGAAAGGAAACATCTGGCACTTCCAACTTGAACATGACATGATCCCCCGTGATGGCTTTCATGGGATTTTCCTTTCTATCACTTAGAATTCCATCAGGAAACTCCTTCAAGCCAATGCTGCACCCAGCAGGCATTTTGAGAGAGGCTGGCAATCAGATATTCAGTTACCATTGCTGTTTAAAATGAAACTATCAAGAAATTATTCAATTCTTGGTCACAAGTCTCCTAACTACTACGATGCAGCCCATGGACAACCTTGGACAAAGGAGAATTTGGATGTTTTGTTGTTCCATTTGTCATGACTTTGGCTGGGGCTCACAGGCCACGTATCATCCACAGCTTGGTCAGCAAAATTGTAGTGACAAACCTCAGAGGGGTTCTGCACGTCCCCCGGGCACAGGCAGGGCATGAGGCAGGCAAAGCCATGGATTTCTGCAAGCTTTGCACTTGGATTTGAAGGGAAAACACTGCCACTGAGCTGCCACCAGAACCTGGCTCGTGGAACTCGCTGGCTCTGGCAGAGTTCACCCAAAATACACAGGGGGTGTGCAGGGGTGGGGTGCTTCACTTCCTGCTGCCAGGGAATTTGTTTTCAGCTGGGAAAGATTTATTAATTGTGGTGGTTTGTTGTAGGAGAGAAGGGATTGAGCCAGAAGAGATCTAGTGCAGAAGTTATTTTTCTTTTGGATGGCTGTTGTGGGGTTTAATGCTTTGTTGTATCTGGGTGTGTTTGGAATATCTTGAGTTCATTGAGCTGCAGAGTTTCCAGATCCTCAGCACAGAAAATGGCCTCTTCACTTTCAGCTTGCTTCCTGATGGTCCCTCAGAGCATGCAAAGGCCTCTGGCTCCCAGATCTCAGAAATACCCGAAGCTACAGTCACCTGCTGAGATTGAGGGCACCTGCCAGGGGTGTGGGGCTGCCCTGCCCTGACTCAGCACAGCCTGGGGGGTGTGGAGGAGTGGCAGGTCCCACCCAGGGGACACTGCTGCTCTGGACACACGTGAGCACTCCCACACCGAGGTGGCCTCAGAGCCCAGCTTCTTCTTCCAGCCTTTCCTCCTTCCTCACACTGAAAATTTTGTCCCTGCTCCTCCCTGGAGGTTCCAGTGGTTCAGACTGTGAAGGGCTCAGTCCTTCAACCTCAAGATCTGAGCAGCCCCTGCAGATGTTTCCAAGGCTTGCAGAGGGGGAGCAGCTCTGGAGGTGATCCTCCACCCTTCTCTCCCCAGCAGCTGGGCTGGCTTTGGCTCTCCAGCGCTGGTATTTAAAAGACTTTCAGATGTGTGTGGTCCCTATAAAAATAATTCTCCAAAGGAAACAAATGTTATGTGGTGAAAGTCTGCCAAGTCCCCATTGCTTTTTAGCTGGTAGTATAATGTAGGAGGAACTTAACTCGATAGCCTGATAGAGGATAACTCTCTAATGAACTCTCAGCTCTTTTGAAGATTCAGATTCAAAGGATGTTGCTCTACAGGGTCGAGATTGAGCCATTGACTTTCTGGGCTTTCAGCTGTGAGTGCCTTGACACACTTTGTTTTGTGTCAAGACCCCTGAAGTAATGATTTGGCATTTCAGAGAGTTTTGGTGTTTAAGTTCCATCAAGCAGAACTTTGACAGTGCTGATCAGGGATGACAATTTCCAAACGGTCCAGAACAACAGAGGGTAAAATAAGAAATGTAATTAAACATGTGCTTCTAAATAGACTGACTTGAGGATGTTGATCCCAGGCTTCCTTCAAACCCAGTGATCACTTGATTTTTCCATGATTCTGTGGTAGAGCCAGACCTTGGCTGCTTATCACCCTAACTTACATCCAGTTCAGAGAATGTGCTGTGCTATCAGAGGCAATTTTTATAGGAAGTTGCAGAGCAAAGCAACTGGGCATTGACATAGAGTATTTGAGACTGCAGCTCCCAGTGATGCTGGAAACTGGATTTTCTAGGTGTACATGAAGGAGTTAGCACACGGCATTCACACAGCCCCTGTCACCTGCAGTCTGTCCCCTTCCAAAGTGTCACGGTTGCTCAGCAATGTCAACAAACATGTTTTTGTACGGATTTAGCTACACAGGCAGAAGTCTAAATATTACCTTCCTGCAGGAAAGATGATTCACCTGATTTAAAGTAGATAATTCAATCTGAAGAGCTAAATTTATCTTTCCTTTGCAGCTAGATGAAATTATTGATGGGAAGTAGAATTTTCTTTCCAATTCTCAATCACTCACGCTGCCTAAAACTGTTTAGATGATGATGTCTCAGAGGGTGAGTCTCTTCTGATGTAAATATATTTAACTGGCATTAACTGCTTGAGGCCAGGGAAGAAGCTCTGAAGAAGAAATGAAGTCAGGAGAAGGCCCTTTCTTTCCTCAAGAAACTGCTGCTTAATTCTGTGCCGGTGTCTGTGGTTTGAGGTGATCCTGTTCTCACTTGGAGAGAAGCAAATATGGTGTGATTTAACTGAGAAGATGTGAAATCAGTCTGGCTCCAGGGCTCTTCACCTCTGATGGTGCTCTGGCTTGTGAGGTGCTCCTGGTCTTGTGGCAGGATTAAAGGAGGACACACTGGAGGTGTTTGGGAGGAACTCTAGGTTTTACCCAAGATGAACATTACCATGATTTGCTATAGAAACCTTATCCTTCAGTCAGGGACGAGTTCCAATTCTCTTGTTGGAGTAATTCTTTCAAAATGCTTTTCAAAGGAAGTGCCCGTGCTCCAAAAAGCTCCAGTCCCTGTCCTGAGCAGCCGTGTCCATGCAGCCACGCTGACCTCACAGTGAGCGTGGGCTCGGATGCAGAAAGAAGAGCCATCTGTTAGTGATACCCTTTGCTGCCCTCAGAACTTCCCATACAAGTCAACTTTGGGAGATTAACACGTGGTACAATTCCACCTGGGTCTACATCATCCTGCCTGGTTACTTTGGTGTCGTGCCTGGATCCTTAAGCCATCATCTCAAAAGTCTTCCTCTTCCCTGTCAAAGCTGTCTGTGCCACTGAAGGCTGAATGAAGACTCTCCTTTTCTCTATTCTTGCTGCTGCTGTACTTGACACACGCTGAACCATTTATATTTTTGGCAAATTTTTAAAGCATGGGCAGATTTATATTTACAGCAGTGTTGTGTTAAAGGAAAGAATTGTTAATTCTGGACAGATTAAGCTCATGGTGATGAACAGCCAGGAATTATCTAATTCAGAACAGGATCTAATGGGAAGGACAAGATTTGGAGTCCCACATACCTCTTGCAAATGCATCCAGAGACTACTGAAATATACCCTGGAGAGGACAGACCCTGTTCTTCCCCATGGTCCTCTGAAGGGCCAATTCCTGAGGGAGGAGAGCAGATCTGTCTCCTCTGCAGTGATCCTACCACACACACAAGGGAGCAGCCAAAAGCTCCAGCAGAGGATGCATGGGAGCCTTTGAATGAAAGGGTGGTTTCAGGGAATAAGAAACTTTTTACAAATGTCATGTGTGAAAGTTGCTGGCAAACAGAGACGAGCTCTCAGTGGGTTTGTGTCAGTGTTGCCTGGACTATCATGCACAGGGCAGACAAAGCTGGAATAAATACTAACTTCTGTGTAAATGTGATACTGCTGTGATGTGCCAAAATGACAACATCTGATGTTTTCACTCAAAACAGACGCAGTGTTGTTAGGGAAGATTTCCTTCTACAGATGGGAAAACTCTCCCATTTCCAAATCCCATTCTTTTCTAAAGTAAAGATGAGGCCAGCACCAGTGGGGTTAGGAGCAGGGTTTGTGGTGCTGCAGCATGGAAATCTCCACCCAGAAAGCAGGTGAAAGATTTTGCTGTCAAAGTGAAAGAGCCCAGTACAATTTTTTAACAGCTGGCTCCTCCTGTAGTGGAATCAGAAAATAAACTTCTCTTACTGTGGGATATGAGCCATGCTGGATCTGCTGGGTTTAGCTTGTGCTGAATGACCCCATCCCAAAGCCCCTGGGGATTTGAATGAACTGGGATTCAGCACTCTGGCTTTGGCTTGTGTCCAATGTTAACAGAGAAAAAGAATTCAGGGGCACCTCATGCAGAACCACCAAGTGAATTCTCCCTTTCTGCCTGCCAGAGTAAACCACAGATGTTGTGTAAAACCAGCACAGGAGCAGGACTGTGCCCAGTTCCAGTGCTCAGAGATTTTCTCAGTTGCCTTCCTAAGGCACAGGAGTCTTGTGCCAGCACTGTGCCACACTGTGGGATTGTGACTGTGACCCCCCTGTACTGCTAATCCTGTAGGATTGGGGCAATTATCCTGGGTGGATTTTTCTTTTTTCTTTTTTTTTTTTGCCAGATGATTTCTTGGTACAACTGGATTCAAGGGGAAATTTGCCTCCTTCCAAACATCACCCCCAAACTTGCCTCTCTAAACCTTTTTACTCCAATGTTGACCTATCCAGAGCTGGAATCAGCACCCCGTTTTCCCCTCAGACACAGACTGTGAGCAGACGACTGATGGTGAGAGAGAAAATCACTGAGGCAAAGTTACCGTGAAGGGATGGAACAAGGCACTAGGACCTAGGAGGCGTCTCATCCACCCTGGCAGGAATTTCTTGCTTGGAGCTCAGACAACAAAGGCAGAGTGAGCCTGGTTTTCTTTCTCTCAGCATCTCCACCCTGCGCACTGAAAACCGGTGAGTAGAGCTTTCCTGAGTGACTTGCATGCAGAAAAGTAGCAGAAAGGAGCAATCTTTTCTTGGTGCCTTACAGCATCTGCAGTTCATTTTAAAATCAAAACCCCTGCATCCTCTGATTCATTCCCGAAGTTGCTTGGATGTTTCATTGTTCAGTGCATGACACCAGACTGAATCTACCCCAGCTGGCATCGTGGGGGGAATGTCCCCAACTTGGGGGTTCTGTGGGGATCGCCTGCATTGTCATCTGCCTCACTGCAGCCTGGGGACAATGAGTTTTTCTTGCATGGGTCACGTTGACATTGTAAAATACAGGGAAGGAGCTTCGTTCTGGCGAGTGTAAAGGGCGGGGATGAGATAGCAACAGCTTTTCCTGGATTTATACCTGGCTGCCAAGTGCTGCAAATCCCCTTCCAGCCCTGTGTTAACATGACAGCAACATACGTGGGGTGCATGTGCCTGGTGGTGCCGGGGGAGTGCCAGGGTCTCTGTTGCAGGGCTGGGGGGTTCCTTCTCCTTTTGTGTTGGGGTTTGGTGCAGGAGAAAGGTTGTTCTCGAGCGTAAACTAGAGACAGTGCAAAATTCCTGCTCGCTGGGTGTCAGCTCCAGCCTCGGCTTTTCCGTGCTGGAAGCCCCCGTGCTCAGAACAATGAGAGGTGAGGAGCAGGGGCGGCGTGTCCCTGGGGCACGGGCACTTCCAGCTATTAAATCACTTAGGGCTGGAAGCGGGGGGTGGAAATAGCCCCTTTATTTTCTCCTCCTCATTAAACGGGAGCAAAAATGCAATTCAGAGGAGGCTCGGGCTGAAAAGAGCTTACCGAAGCTGCGTTTCAATGACAGATTTTTCTTTGCAGTCATTTCTTCTTAGAGATGTAGGCTGGTCCTGGGAATTGATTGATGGGCTAGGAGGGGGCTGCGGATAGGGGGAAGGGTGGGCTGGATCTCATTGCTAACCCTTATTGAACAGGCTGTCACAAAGAAACTGCTTATTCCCCTGTGACCATTCTTTCATAAATGCCAGTTTATTCTAATGTTAAACATTCAGATGCTCTGGGTCCTTCCGTGATTCGACAGATTGAAGGGCTGACTTACTGGGATCTCCTTGTTTTCTGTTGCCAAAGGAAACCTCACAGGGCTCAGAGGTTTAATTCATCGCCAACTGGCGTTTGGATGAGTTTTTTTTTGGGGCCGAGTTGTGATTGCCATGTATCCCTTTGGCCCCAAGTCCCAATTTGCTGCACTTTGAAAACTCCCAGGTGCAGGAGCAGGCAGCTCTCTAGAAACGTGTTCCCTGCCCCCAGCAGTTGGATCCCTTTCAAAATGCGAGGACCCCTCCTACTCTCAGTCCCCAGAATCGATACAAATCTGGGTCAGGGGAGGGGGCGCTTCCCAAATGAATCTGTCCTGCTCCAGACACAGCCTTAGTGTCATTTTGCTCTCCGGTTTGTGGCTCTGCTGGGCTCTAACCCGTCCCTTTGCCCTCCTTCTCTCCCCATCTCCTTCCTGCCCAGCTTCAGATCTTTAGGGTTCACCAAACTATGGAACTTGATTTTGGACACTTTGACGAAAGAGACAAGGCGTCCAGAAACATGCGAGGCACACGGATGAACGGCTTGCCCAGCCCCACTCACAGTGCTCACTGTAGCTTCTACAGAACCCGGACCTTACAGGCGCTGAGTAACGAGAAGAAAGCCAAGAAGGTGCGTTTCTATCGCAACGGGGACCGCTACTTCAAGGGGATTGTATACGCCGTGTCCTCCGACCGCTTCCGAAGTTTTGATGCCCTCCTGGCGGACCTGACCCGGTCCCTGTCCGACAACATTAACCTTCCTCAGGGAGTGCGGTACATTTACACCATCGATGGCTCGCGGAAGATCGGCAGCATGGACGAGCTGGAGGAAGGTAATGAGCATCGCCGCCTGGTGCAGTCAGGGGGCGGGGTGGGGAGGGGGCTGCACCACTCCGGGCTGCCCAGAAGGTCGCGTTTGCCCGGGCTCCGGGGGATGCCGAGCCCCGCTGCGCCCTGCCGAGCCCCGGGTGTCCCCAGCGCGCCCGCTCGGTGCAGATGTGGGGCCGGAGGGGTGTGTCCGGCTCGCTGCTGTGTCCGTGTGTCCGGCCCGTGGCTGTGTCCATGTCTGCAGCTCGCGGCTGTGCCCGTGTGTCCGCCCCGTGGCTGTGTCGGTGTGTTCAGCCGGCAGCTCGGTCCGTGTGTCCGGCCCGTGGCTGTGTCCGTGCCCCCCGCCCGCGGCTGTGTCCGTGCCCCCCGCCCGCGGCTGTGTCCGTGCCCCCCGCCCGCGGCTGTGTCCGTGCCCCCCGCCCGCGGCTGTGTCCGTGTGTCCGGCCCGTGGCTGTGTCCGTGATTCCGGCCCGCAGCTCTGTCCGTGTGTCCGGCCCGCAGCTCTGTCCGTGTGTCCGGCCCGTGGCTGTGTCCGTGCCTCGGGGCTGTGTCAGGGTGTCCCCCCGGCTGTCCGGGCTGGGGTGACCCCGGCTGGGTGCAGTGGGTTTCCCGGTGGGATGGGTGGGGATGGCTGGGAAAGGAAGAGGGGCTGAGGCACTCCTGCAGCGGGTGCGTGCCGGGGGTGGGCAGGGTGTGTGTGCTCCGGTGGGGGTGTTTTGGGGTACGGTGCACACGAGGTGTGTGCAGAGGGTGCGGTCCGGGCCGTGCGGGCACCTGGGGGTGTGGAGAGGGGTGTTGGGGTGCACGGTGCGATGGATGTTTGGAGGGCGGGTGTTGGGTGGGGGTTCAGTGTTTGGGGATCGTGTGCAGGGGTGTGCTGGGAGTTCGCACAGCCTGATTAGAGAGGGGCTTTAATGGGCAAGGTCTGTGAACAGACAAGGGCGTTTTGGACAGGTTGGACTTGGTGAAACTCGGGGTTTATGCGTGTGTCTGTGCGGAGGAAGGCGTGAGGAGGGCTCATGACAGGGAGTGTGGGGTTTCTTTGCCTTGGGGTTCGCGCTCAGGCGGCGTGCGGGTGTGTGGGCTGTCTGGAAGGGGCTCTGGGGGGGCCCAGAGCGATGTGTGCGGAGAGGGCACGGGGAGTTCATGTGGTTGGTGCGGGGCTGTGTCACAGGGACGTGCCCCGTGTGCGTGTGGGGAGCGCTCCGCGGGGGCTGAGCCTGCGGGGTGGCTGTGCCGGATCTGGGGGCCGTGTGGGGAGCATCCCCTGCCTGCCCGGTCTGGGGGGATGCTCAGGGCAGGACCGAGCGTGTCCCCGTGTCCGGAGGGGCTGTGGCTGTGCCTGCCCCTCTGCGTGGCACCGTGGGATGAGTCAAAAATCAATCCTGCTGCGAAGGGGTGCCCTGCGGGAAGGTTTCCTCCCGTGGAGCTCAGCTGCCAGCCGTGCCCCCGGTGCTCGCTCTGCTGCCCTGGGCGCTGCCCATCCCGGCAGGGTCAGGACAACCCCTGGGTGAAATTGCTGGGGTGGCCAGCCCTGCCTCCTTGCCCGGGGCAGGACCGTGGGCCAGCTCTGCTGGCAGCAGAGCCGGAGTGGGGTGGATAGAGGGCACCCAGAGCCGCGCTGCTTTTCTCTTCCCCGAGCAATTCATTCTTTGTTTGGACCTGGAATATCCTGTTGCAGGAGGGGAGGTGCTCTTCCCTTTTCCTTGGTGTTTTCCTCCATGCAGACGTCCTGGCCAGTTTGGTAACTACCGAAAATCCAAGAGGCTTTTGCCTTTAGTAAAAGACAATGGAAGTGAGGCATGAACTGCAGGGGCAGCGTCGGCAGCGAGTCATTGTGTGACCTTGACTACAGCAGCTCTCCCTAGAATTCCTTGTCTGTCAAGCAGGATACTCATCTCCCTAAAATACTTTGTGGAGACAAGGACGTGGAATAAATCTTGGTTTCCATAGAGGAGTTTTCCTGGGAAGAAATTGCTGCCTTTCAGAGCTGTGATGCTTTCTAGTGGAGTTATTCTCAGCCCAATTACAGCTGTCGAATGGAGGTGTGGCCACCCTTAATTTTAGAGATTCTGCCATGTTTTATTCTGGTTCTTAATATGGCCACAGCCTGTCTCTAATGGCAGCTCTCAGTCCTGCTTGTCCTAGGTTTTATGCAAATCTTCAGAAACAACTCTGGAGAAAATGCAGTCCTTTATTCTCATTTTATACTCTTCCTCCTCTAATACTCTTCCTGCTTTTTGTCAGTGAAGTTAAAAAAGCTTTAGTTGTTACACCTGCTTTAAATGGGTTTTGCTGCAGGTAAGGAGGTACCTAGTTCATGAAAATACATTTTGCTGGTTGAGGTACAGGCAGGAGATGCTGGCATTTGGGTTCTGGCTTTGTTCTGCCAAAATGGCATCTGGAAACCGCACTGAAGAGGAGGCACTAAAACCAAAATGGGATTGTCTTTGTGGCTGTGTCCTCAGCAGAGCATCAGCTAGGAAAATAAAACCTGTGAAGACAAAGGAATCCATTTTTGAATGTGTCAGAGTAGGTCTGCACGCTGCTATTGATCCCATATTTCTAGGGGTGACCTGCTCTTCTGTTGCAGAAAAGTAATTTACACCACCGTGGTTATAACCAGCCCTGTGGTGAACTCTGCCCTTAGCTGGGGTGTTTGCATAGCTGTGTGCAAGGTACCTGCATGAAACCCAGAATCTGGGAGTACTTCTGCTGTGACACACAAGAACAGTGCACACACAACCAGGGCATGTCTGCCTTGGAAATTGGCTTTCTGCTTGGAGACTGAGGGTAACCAAACCACAATGGGGCTAATTTATCATTGTAGTTTCCAATAAACAAAGGTAGGATCTAGGAAAAGTTATCAAAGAGGTTGATCACCTCAGTGGTTTGATGGCAAAAACTTGTGAATTACTGGCAATATTTCACGTCATGTTCTAAGTCCTTGATTACTTCTGATTTCAAAATGCACTCATATAGTGTAGCTATATAGTGTAGCCTGAACGTAGAGAATGATATTGCACAGTACCAATGTCCTAGAGACAGACATTTCAGGTGAACAAAAACCACACGGTGTTCTGCTCATTAACTGGGGCTCAGAGTCACCCTTTGTTCTCCAGAGCCAGAGTTCTTCCCTGGCACTCAGGGTTACTCTCATAATGAGAACAAGTGAAGTTTTTCATACTCTTTTTTCACATTCCTTCCATCTGTTGGGATGAGCCTCTTGGTCCTTTTCTGTACTGCACCCTAACATCTCACATTTTGGAAGCCCTCAGAACTCTGAGTTCTCCCTCACTGGTCACAGGTTGCTTTTCCCATTCTTTTCCAGGGAGCTGTCTCATGTCCCAATGACCTTCTCTCAAAATCCACCCACCTGATCATTTTTTCTTCCCCTTTTCAGTCCTAGTGGCCATCTTCCATCACCGTAGTCATTGGCTCAATCCTGACTTCCTATTTTCAGCATTCAGCTTTAATATATTTGTAAATAATGCACCTGCTGATGTTGCTTAGGACTGCATTCCTCCCTGATCTCTGGGTTAAGTGCAGGGCAGCATCCTGCTCCAGCTCATCCTGACAGCACCTCCCACTCGTGTCCCACTGCCTTGGCTGGGTCAGGACTGGATGTTGGCCCAAGGTGCTGCTGTTTATCGTGGCAGATGAATCTTTTGGGAAAGAGCACCAGGTGAGCTTTATTCCCCTCCATATATGACTGGTTCCAGTGACCAGGGCTCTGGGAAGTTGATTTGTGTAGCTGCATTTACTGGTGAGTCACTTGTAACAGATAATTCTGTGCCTAGTGCCGTGGTAAGTCTTGCATATGAAAGATGCTAAAATAATCATGTGCCACCCTTTCCAGCCTTTCCCAAGATGATGGTAGAGCAGCTCGCATTTCATCCAAGTTTCAGCTGCAATTTAGTTCCTTTGGCATCTGGACATGGTGGTTTGGTCCTTGGTTCATTTTGAGCCTCTTCTTGTAGATTTGATGTGAAGTTGTCCCACCTCAGCTCTGATTATTTTCTGCTCTTGGATGGAGGGCTGGTAGAGGGGGAAGCTGATGTTGTGCATTGACTTCAGCAGCGAAGATGGCTTCAGAAATGCTGCTCTTGGCCACTTGTTCCAGTCCCCATTGTCCCAGAAATGAGTTCTTTGTGGGACAAAAGGTTTTTTTAGCCCTCTCCACAATTTTGCTGCTTTCCCATATTCAGCTTCTTGACATAATGAAATTGACAGTGAGGCACAACCTGGGAGTGAAGGGAAGGCACATCCAGAAGTGGATTTTATGCTCTCTCCAGGGCTGCTTGTTTGAAATTTGCCCTTGTTTCATATCAAACACAAGAAAAAGCTGAGTAGAATTTTGTTTTGCTCAGTGTGGTTTCATTGCACATGCTCTTGGGCTGTGTGAGATATTCCAGAAAGTGATTCCAAGCTTTTTGTATCCTGTCATGCCCTTGGGAATATTTTCCAAAATCTTGTCCAGGAGTATTTAAAGTAATCACAGGAGGGGCTCCACCCTGGAACTGTGCAGAGCCTGGTGTGTGCTGGGACTGAGGGGTTTATAGGAAACATCCTGGAATCTCCACCCAATGAGTGTGTTCCAGTTTGCCTGGAAAAGTGAAATTCCTGTAGTTTCATACTGAAACCTTGGTAACCTGTGGAATTGTTTTCTGTGGGTGTCTGTTGACCTGATAGCTCAGCTAACTACCTCCTGCATAACCAAATTTGTCCATGGGGCTCTGTTTTATTTGCTTGCTCATCCTGGCTGTCATGCCAGGACTGGTGTGGTCCCAAAATTCTTTATGGGCATCGCGTGGTTTTGAAGATGATTTCTAATGAAGCATTTCTTCCACTTCTTCAGCAGAACAAGAGGTGCCTCTGTTCATGGAGGAGCCAAGGGAAGGGAGCTCTTCCAGGGTTCATTTTGCCATGCTGGAGTAGGTCTTTTTAACTGGAGTAGGTTTTTTTAACTCCTAAAGCAGCAGCAAGTTCATGCATTTGAAACTCAAGGCCTCCTCCAACACCATGTGGAATGAACTCTGCGAGGTGTTAAGTCCACCTAATTCCTGCTGCAGCCCTGGTAATTTCCATGAAACACAAAAGCTGGGCACAGTAGCACAATCTCGACTTTGCAACTTCAGAGCTAACAGCCAAAATAATGGACTGCTGCCCACAGAGACTGTCCCTGGAATAAATGTTAACACATAGACATTCAAAATGGCCTCAATCCAGCTTTCCTGATTTTTCTCAAAAGGCTTCTGCCCTCAGTTCATTATCCTTGGAAAGTTGCTGGTGCATGCTGAGGAAGGATAACTTTTTCTGAAAGCACAGCCTGTCATTTTTGGTTTTGTCACAGGGAGCTGTGCTGTAAGAGGGCTGGAGGATTAGTGCTCATCTGGAGCTTAGGGTTTTTCTAAGGAACCTTCTCTAAGGCAAACCTTATCTTTGCTGAGATCATCCCTTCTTTAGGAGCTGAATAATCTCCTTGTGCTTCCATCAAATCTGGAAGCACTGGGATGTGTCATGCACTAGAAGCCGCAGTAATTCTGTGTGATACAAGCCTGGCTTCAAATGGCAAATATGATGGTCATGGCAGGAGGTGTGAGGTCTGCAGTCAGCCCAGCCACTGCTGAGGGCAGGCAGGAGGAGTGAGGAGATGCCTTGGCTGGTTTGGTGACACGTCTGGAGCACCCTGGCATGGTGACAGTGCACATCCCCCTGTGGGCTCTGGCTCTGCAGTGTGAAAAGGGCATCGTGCTCTGAGCTGGCCCTGCACTAAACACTGTCCTTGGCACCACAGAGATTTTGTCAGGAGGATGCTCCCCACCCCCAGAGCATGAGTGTGTCTCTTTGGGGCTCCCTTTTGGGGTTTGTTTGGAATTAATGATGTGGTTGTCCACTGTACCTTCTCATGGCTTGCAGTGGGGTTTCTGCACGTGTGCACAGCTGCTTGCTGGCTCGAGACCTGTGTTCCTGAAAATATTTGTGCACAGATTTTTGTGCTTAGGGCTGGGGAGCAATGTTCTTCTCGGAGTTGTTTCTTGTGCTCATGACAAGATCTCACATCCACTTCCCATTCCTTCTGTTATGCTGAGCACATCTCCTGCTATCACGCCGTGTCTGTCAGTCACATTTCTGTGGCAGGCACAGTTGTACACCTTGACTTCTCATTATAGGCTTAGCACAGACAGATGTGGCAGAGAAACCCACAGAGAACCCACTCCTCCCTCCATGGTAGCTCTATTCCCTGTAAGATTTCTCTTTTTTATGATCTCCTGCCCACTTTGTGCAGTTAAAAGCTGGAAAGTTCACAGGTCTTCAGCCCATGCTTGCTCAATCCTGCTACCACCATGGTAAGGTTTGGGTAAAACCCCCCTGTGGGAAGTGAAATACACCATGGAAGGTGTGCTCCTGGCTGGCAAATTCATGTGCCTCACTGAGGAACTTGAATGATGATTTGGCTGCTATTTGAGGGTCATAAACTGAGTTAGGGAAGACATTAATTGAAGTGGTTTTTAAATGAAGTTAAAGCTTCAGGTCACATCCTTAGGTCAGGGAGGAAGGACAGAAAAGCTCCTCTTCCCTGGAGCTGTGCTGCTGTGACTGCAGAAACGATGCTGAGAAGAGCTGCTGCTGTTCTGGACTGACACTCCAAGGAAATTCCTCTCCAGTTTCAGAATTGAGTAAAGGACGGATTTTATTTGCTGGGGTTTGGGTTAAATGAGACAAAGGGGAAAAGGGCAGATTCCATTTTCCACTTGTGAGTGTGACCACAGCTTGAGAGGGCAGTGTGTGGATCTGCCCAACTGCCTGAGATCACATCTGCAGAACAAACCCTACAAGGGTTTTGCCTTCATGGCACTTTAATTGCCTTTAGTGTACAGTGGTGTAAATGCACAAACAGCTGTGGTGTGCAGTGAGGAGTTCAAAAGGACTCAGCTGGAACTGACAGTAATGGTTCTGTACCAGACAGATCAAGAATCTTTTCAGCTTACTTTAAAATATGCTACTTGTCAATAGAAAATGTGCTCCAGCACCTCATGTGTCTGCAGAGCACAGTGCAAATGTGTACATTCTTTCACTGTGAAAATAATGCAGATGAAGGTCAAATGCAGATGAAAGTCAAGCCTTGCCACACTTCAGTGGCTGATAGTCTACTTCTGTTTTTCAGGTGGGGGAGCAGAGGTGCAGGTGAGGTCAGGAGCTGCCACAGGGAAGCCTGGGCAGGGGTGACAGCAGCATTCAAATCACTTAGTGCTGCATTTAAGGAGAAATCCCTTTTCTCAGAGGATAATGCACAGTTCTGCTGAGCACACTTAGCAGGGCTCTGCTGCCCAGGGATTATGGGCTTGGGAGGGCTCAGGTTCTTAGGCTGGTTAATTCCCTGGGAGCATTCCAGACTCCTTGCTGCCCTTCTCTCAGCCGTGGAGCTGGAGAGAAGCCTGGGCCTGCTCTGCACCAGGTGTCACTTGGCTGAAGCAGATGAATAAACCACAACTTATCACTTATTAATCAGAAAGATTTGAAGTATTCAAAGCTTCTGGAAAACGATATTCCCAGAGGGAATTTTGTATAGTGCATGGTGCTCTGGGGGCTATATCTGAGTTTCTATTGAGTCACATTCACAAAATGTAGAGGATTAAGGAGCTCCAGCTGTGGGCAGGGGTGCATGGCTGGTTTATTGAGGGGTGTTGCTGTCAGCAAATAGAGATTTTTACTGTTTGTTCAAACCAACAGAACCTGCTGGTGGGATTATTGTTATTTTGGGGTACACTAGTTGACAAAATGCCCAGCTGAGTGTTCTTCATGAGCCTTGTCAGCTCTCTTCTCTCCTCTGTATTTGTATTCCATCTGTAGAAGGGGAAACAGAATATCTGCTTCCTGTTGATCAAGGATTTTGGTCTTTTTTGTACAACTGATGGAGAAGATCTGCAGTTGGTGATGTAAACACCAAGGGTGGGCATCACAGGGGCAAACTGGGTGCAAAGGTGGGGTTAAAATAAGTTAGAATCCTGCATCTGTTCTATGCCTGCCTGTGACACCACACCCTGCTCAGTAATAGGGACAGAAATACACAGAGTGCTGTTATAAACCTGTTAAAATCTGTTTATTGTGTGTCTGTTGTGGGTTCTGGTGCCTCCATCAGAAGTGCAGTTTAGTCAGCAGAAGGAGTTCCAGTATGAAATTTATCCTGGGCATGTTACATGCCTGGGCCATGTGAAAATCAGTGGGATGTTAGGAAATCCATATTTTGCCAACTGGATGTCAAATCCTGTCCTAGAGATCCCTGGATGGGAAGCCAGACTTGGCTGTGGGACAGGCTTTTCAAAGATGTCTGAGCCTTGGAGTTTGCAGTCAGGGACAGACAAGGAAATGCAGCCAGTCTGTTTTTTTGTAAGGAAGGAATTTCTTTTTTTTTTGTTTGTTTTAAATTGTTTTTCAAAATAGTTAAATCTGTATTTTGATTTCAAATGTATCACAGTACATGAAGAACTCAATTCTGTAAGATCAGACAAAGAAAACACCAGAAGAGACTCTAAAATGCTACAGGTACTCATGTCATGCCTTCAGTTCCTATTAAAATTTTATCTAATGGCGAGACGAAAGCTTCTTCCTCCAGCAGTGAATGACTTTTTTTCAGTGCAGCCTGAGTCATTTCAGACCAGACAGCTACATTCCCTTAGGGATACTGGTTTACAGTCTCATTCTAGTAATAACTCTTCCAGCATCCATCAGATTTGCAGGCCCAAAAGAAGCTCCTACAAATCTTTTAAGGTGCTTTTAAAACCTTAGATAGATAGGATGCTGTAAATTACAGACAAAGCCTGAAACTAATTTTGGGTGGGATAGGGAAGGGCTTTTTGTGAATTACTGAAAAGACCCTGTAACTCTTCTCTGCCACATCTAAATTTGGATTTAATGTATTTTTGGTTGGTACTGGCCATGTAAATCAAGGAATGGTATTTGGTGCAGTGTTTAATCTCAGCTGCCGCTAGGTCTGTTCCCTAATAAACCACTGATGCTCTAACAGTGCATATTTGTTATGCCTGCTGGATTTATCAAGGCTACTTTTAGTGGAGACTGTTCAGGACAAGATTTTGATTATTTTTCAGGCATGATGCAGAAGGCACTTTGTGGATGAGTGTTGATGTCCTCTTGGCAGGGATTGACACACTGAAGTACTACCTAGGAAAGTAAAGATAAAGGGGAAACTGGCAAATTCATAAAATAATCGGGGTGGTCAAATTAATTTGGTGTTCTGAAGCTCTTGAGAGGCTTAGCTGCATCTTCAAGTACCTGAATACCTTTATGATTCAACCTCTTTTAACCCCTGGTTCATGTGATTGTGTGTATTTGCTGACGGCTGACTCGCTGACTTTGTGGAAACACCAGCAGTATTTTAAATAACCATAAATATAACATTCAAACAAGGCAGAATGTTTTAAGAGCAAGCTGTCATGGGGGTGCTAGTGGAAACAATTATTGATGGTTTGCATGGTTCATGGGGGAAGGGCACTGAGCTGGTGGTCACTGCCCAATCTCATTCTTTCCTCAAGGGGAGAGTTACGTCTGCTCGTCCGACAACTTCTTCAAGAAGGTGGAATACACCAAGAACGTCAACCCCAACTGGTCTGTCAACGTGAAGACCTCTGCCAACCAGAAAGCACCTCAGTCCCTGGCCAGCAGCAACAGCGCCCAGGCCAAGGAGAACAAGGATTTCGTGCGCCCCAAGCTGGTGACCATCATCCGCAGCGGCGTGAAGCCGCGCAAGGCCGTGCGCGTGCTCCTCAACAAGAAGACTGCCCACTCCTTCGAGCAGGTCCTCACCGACATCACCGAAGCCATCAAACTGGAGACAGGCGTGGTCAAAAAGCTGTACACCTTGGATGGGAAGCAGGTAGGAGGTTTTACAGATGTGGCGTCTTTTTCTTCCTCTCGCCGCGCGGCTTTGCTGACTCAGAGCGATTCTTGAAGCCTAAAATTGAGCTGAGATGATTGCTGCCATCTGTTCCCTGATAAGTATGGCTTCTCATGCCAGTGGTTAGGTTACTAAATTTTCCCTGATATTAATACCAAGTAAAGAATGTGGCCGTGGGTCTGGGTGGAACAGATGCTCGCTCTGCACGCCGGCGTGCGGTGCGTGTCTTCTGGGCCAGCTAAATAAATAACAGGGCGAGTTGGGCTCACGGCCACCAGCTGATCTGGCTCTGGAATAACTGGAAGAACTCTCCAGCGTTGGCTTCACTCAGTGAAAACGTGTTGCTTGACTTTCCTTGCCTTGCTAAGGTCAAGGGATTGATCCAGGCGTGCTCTTCTGGGCAGCTGTGGAGTGAGCAGGGAAAGTGTGGAGCTGTGGAGCATTTCCTTGTCTGAATGCACGAGGAGGTAACGTGCAGAAAGAGTCAGAAATATTTAGCAGGTCATCAAAATGTGCTTCATGTCTACATGTTGCTGGAACTGAAGGAAACATCTGTCTCTTGTTAGCAGCTACACAGCAATGAGCCATTTCACATTGCTGTATCTATGAAAAGCCTTAAAGGAATGTGGGGGATCATTTTTAGAGCTGGGAAGAGCTAGATTCTTCAAGGACAATTCTGAGCTTGATTTAACATTTCTGTTTATTGTAATTGAGGAACGATCTTATTTTTGTCACTATTTCTCCTGCTTTAGATTCTGGAGTGAGGCAGCACAGCTCTTGTGTGGGTTTAGATGCTGGCTATTCCAGGGATTGATGGTTTTGCTTTAAAATAACTCTGTCCTGTCTCTGGAGAAAATTATTCAAGTCCTGGCTCTGTCCAAGAAAATGCAGATTTTAGAAATAAGAATGTTCATCCCAAATACAGGTCCCTACAATGTCCTGCACAATGCAGGAGTGTAGTGTAGTGCCTGGGAGCTGAGAGCAGCATGTCACTCTGACCTGATGGTCTGCTGTCCCTGCCCATGGCAGGGGCCTGGAACTAAATGATCTTTAAGGTCCCTTCCAACCCAAAACCATCCTGTGATTCTTGCTTTGTCCCACCCTGTGTCCTGCACATTAGTTACTGCTTCAGACACACAAAAAATCCCATCTGTCTGCCAAAGCTTTCCTTCCCACTTGTCTCAACACAGCACTTTTCCTTCCTCAGATACACAGTTTGGACATGAGAGGGTGACTGTCCAGCTGCACTGTCCATAGACAGAGCAACCTGCTGGAAATGGGCAGTGATCCCAGGAGGGATGCACTGGAAGCCTTGTGAGAGACCAGGGAGAGAGGAAGGAGAGAGTGCAATGACCTGTGCTCCCTGAGGTGATCACACCTGGGCACAGGACCATGCCCTGGGGGTCACAGCAGCTTTGCAGGGGGTTTCATAATTGGATCTGGCCTGAGAGCAGCTCGCTGCTCGTGCTGACACAGAGCCCTGTTGTTCTCCCAGCTGGGAAGGAGGATCTTAATCTGAACCTGTGAGTAGCCTCAGTTCTTTGAGAGCTGCAGGCAGTTTGGAGGTGAGATGTTGCTTTGGGTGGTGCAGAAATAGGGATGCTCCACGAGCTTCCATCAGGCTGCTCTCTTCTCCCCCTTTGAGCTGTTCCCAGGAGCAAGTGGTGATTCCCTTGCACCTCTGGCTGGGGAGCAAGACAGGATCAGCCCTGCTATGACATTTAACTTGTTCCTCTGGCTTTATAATTCACCACTTTATGAAATGAGGCATTTGATTGCATGTTGGAGACGCTGCTGGGAGTTTCAGTGTGTGCAAATGTACACCCAGTAATGCAGTTACTGCAAACAGCGGGACTGTGATGTGGCAGCAGTGGGATGTTTGATACTTGTTTGCAGCACCAATTGCTGTTGAAGCTTCCTGAAGAGCAAACCTGGTTCACCAAGGCTTTGTTTCTAGTGGAAGGTTTCCTTCAATGCTTGTTCTTTGTAATGGAATAATAATAATAAAGAATTAGTGTGTTCTTAGTGTGGAAGTCAGAGCTAGAAGCTCATGCTGGCTGTTAGGGTTTCCATGACATACTGCTCCATAAAATCTGACCTCCTGACATGACATTAGGGGGTTTTGCATGTCTGATGCTGACATTAGAAAGAGATTACTGCGTGCGTGATTCTGACAAACAGCACTTTATTTTCAGGAGGAAATATTCATGCAGAAATGCAAGCTGCTCAAAGCTGAAATGCTGACAAGAATCCTGACAGTCTGTCTCTTTGAGTGCCATCAGAGGCACGTTGCTCCCTCTGTTGTGAAATGATAAAATTTACAAAAGGAACGTACAAAGGGAAATCATCCTTCCTCAGTCCACGAGCTGGAACTTAATGAGGGGAGATGATTATTTTATTTATAGGCATTTCCACAGTGCTCATCAGTGGAGTAATCAGGATGCTTTAGAAGTACAGACAGTGGTGGCAGTGACAGGGTGGTGTGTGAATAATTACATTTCTGTGCACTGCAGACCTGCTGCAGCTGGAGTGCAAAAGCAGCTAATTGAGAGCTGGTGGGCTGTGTTTAAATAAATGTAGCACTCGAAACAACAGTGGGGTTAGGTTATTTTAATGAAATGGTGTCTTTTTATGTCTTGGGTTGGCTTGAGAGATATGGCCCTTGAAGCTGCTAAATTAGCATCTTGTGTTTAAATAGTTTATTTAACTTGCACATATTTCTAATGTCTGTACTCAAGCTCCTTCCCTCCCTGGAGCAAATCATTGCCTCTTGATGCACACCCCTGAGCTCAAAAGGTTTTTCAAATAGTTTTCCAAAAATGAGTGGTGACAGGGGATCACAACAGAGATTTAACTTGGGAACTTCCATGTCTGTCCAGGAAATGGTGTGGGTCCAGGAATTCAGTGCATTAAACAAATGCTATAGTGGGCCAAATTCAGTACCTGGTTCCATGACTACAACTGTTGTAGTGTTGAGATGTGTAATACATACAATTAAAATACACACATTCAGGATTTCGTTTGGTCGGGCCTGTGGCTCATGCTGGAAAACAGTTATTTTGGTAGATTCTTCCTCCTTTTTTAAACTCTTAGTTCTACCCAGTGTCCCAAATAAGTCTGGGTTCCTGGGAGCACTGGCTCCTTCACAGACACGCGATGACAGTTCCTGCCTCGCCTCGTTAACAAACCAAATTAGAAAGCAGAATCTGAGACCGTGGATGAAGTCACATTCAGATATTTGGAATGCAGCAGGCTGAGCTAGACTTTGCAGAGGTTGTGTGGATTTACTGTCCTGCTCATGCTTGAGCTCCTTCCTCGCCGTGGTGCACAATGGGTCGGTGTTCTCTGGGGGAGAGGGGGCTGCTCCCGTGCAGCAGCCCAGTGCAGCTGCTGTCACACCTTGCTTGGCAAGGGGGGTCTGCCTGCATCCCTTCCTGCTTTTGAGTGACCTGTGCAAGCTGATGTCTTCTGTGCACACTGAACTTCTCTTTCCTTGCCCTGTATTTTATTCCAGGGTCTGTGAGTTGTTCAGCCAAGTGGCTGAAGGGGTGCAGGGACAAAAATCAGTCCCTTTGTTTTTGGTCGTTGGCTGGGTTTGGTGATGCTCTGGCATAAACAGAAATTCATCAGACATGTTCAGTTGTACTTTAGCATTGAGATTTTTTTTGTGGTGTGGAATTTCTTCTTTTTCTCCAGCTGTTTTATTGCCATGCCTGAATTAACTGAACACCCCATTGTGAGACCCAGTGATTACCATCACCAAAAATAAGCAGAAGAGGTGCTGTTCAGAGCAGGGAGAGCTTGTATGCTTCAGTTGCACATAGATAGAGATATTCTGGTCAACAAGCAGGGAACAGACTGTGGTTTTAGCCACAGTAACATGCAGTGATCTCCTCTGGCCTTTGAAATCTTCACACACAGGGAGAAGTCACCCATGCTCTGCTCATTGGCTGTTCCCTTGCCCAGACACAGTGCTGCTGCTTCATCTGAGTGTTAGCTGTCTCATCAGATGAAATTACATCCATTTCCATATGTCAGGGCACTTGTGACTGTGCTCCCAAAAGAATTTCCAGCCTTAATAAAAGGGTCCCCTCTAGCAGCCTTAGCTTTGATAAGGATATCAAGTGGCAGGTGATGAGGGGAGTTCATTCTCTGCTTGCAAAGCTGATGCCAGTGCCCCGGGGGCCAGCCCACCTCTCCTGGCCAGGCAACAAGTTGCCATTTCATTTGAGATTTCCTGCACTGAGGAAGGGCAGCAGCCACAGAGGGAGAAGAAGCAGCATGACAAAGCTTACAGCAAGTTTAAGGTTGGGACTTTGTGATCAAAGTCGATAAATTAGTTGATAAAGCATCTCCTACATATTGGCTAAGTCACCTCTGTAAGTTGCACTGGTGAAACCAAATTTTGGAGTTGCTGCACTGATTTTAAGCTGGTATTTGGAAAAAAATGAAGTAAAAAATGAATCAATCAAGTGTTGATACCAGCAGTGGACCAGGCTCTTCCAGGATAATGTAGATCTATTGATTGTATTAATGAAATTGTGTCAGTGAGACATGGAACAAGGTTTGTACCAAATATAAAAATGCCTCCAACAGCTGTAACCTGTAATTGGTGCTCAGGAGGAGGGTGACACCTGTGTGACTGTGCCCAGTAACATCTGCATTGCTGGAAGACCAGAGGGAACCTATTCCCTCCAGAGCCCTGGCAGGAGTTAACTCACACCCCGAGGTTACAAAGTGAGCAAACTGTTTTGTGTTATTGCACGTTTTGAGCGGAAGTGTCCTTGCAGGATTCCGGACGGCAGGAAAAGCAACGACACAATCTCTAAATTCAGAAGGCAAAATCTCTCTCTCTATTAGACAAACATACTCTTTTATAGACAGTTCAGAGAACAGAGACATGATTGGACACTCAGAACAACACCTCTTTGCAAACAAGTTTGGAGCTAAACACCAGGTGCAAAAGATTGTTTACATTCTTCACAGAGCAATGTTTTGGGAAAACTTATCTCTCTCACAGGCCTTACTGCTGCCCTGATACTTGAGAATTTTCCCTTGACTAAGCTTTTAGCACCCACAGGGAGGGATGTCAGAACAACTCGTCCTTCTAGGCTGTTGACCGGCCTTTAGGATACTGAAAAACTGCATCGAGGTGACCCCAGAACAAGCAGCTCCGTGCACTCGAGTGAAGCTGGAATTCAGCCTCGAAGGAAATCGGAGGGAAGGGCAGGGTGTTCTGTAGCCCACCTTCTGCTAAAGCCCCTGCAGCAGCCAGTCCCACCTTCCCTCCCTGCTGCACAAAGCTGGAACAGCAAACCTGGCTCTGGTTTGCATCTGTTCCTCAGCCCTTTCCTCCTGGAGCATCTTGCTCACCGCTGAGGTTTGCCAGCCCCACATAAATCTCCCATTTTGATAGCAAGGGGACGGGTCTGGCTGGGCAGAGGAACTGAGCAGGCAGGATCCCTGCCCACATCCCTCAGGAGGGGGATTAGCTCCCAGCCTGGCTGCTCCCCAGGGCTGGTGCAGATGCTCTGGCTTAGGGTGCTTGCGTGAGATTACTGCTCTGCAGCAGCCGTGTGTCATGCAAGGAGGATTAGTAATAATGTATGGGCTGGAGAACTTCTGAACCCAAGTCACTTACAGAGCCAGACAGCACAGCCTAGTTCTGCATCTTCAGGGAGCTCTCAGTGTGAGCTGCAGGTTCTGCACTGCCTGATTCATGCAGTGACTAGACACTAACACAGACAAAACCAATTAGTCCACAGGTATCCCACAAGGATTTTAGCACTCGCTGGAATGAATAAGCTGAGCTTCCATGAGTGTGTATCTAAGTACTTAGGATAAAATATTCAGAAGACTTTCCAGGATGTTCTTTAGAAACCTTATGCTTATTAATTTCTGTTTCCCCGGGTCTGTGGGCCACAGAATCTGGGTGAACAGGGGCCTGTCTGGAACACTGTGAATCCTAATTCCTTCCTGTGCTTCTTAAAGCAGGCACAGGCTGATCTCAGCAGCTGAACTCTTGGTCAGACCTGTCCTCCTGTGAGCATTGTACTGACCTGGTTACCACTGGTGTGGTCTCTGACCACTCCCCAAGACAGGTAGTGATGGAAACAGGGGAAGATGGATTTCAACTGTCAGAGGGCAGATTTAAATTAGATGTTGGGAAAAAATCCTTCCCTCTGAGGGTGGTGAGGCCCTGGCACAGGCTGTCCAGGGAAGCTGTGGCTGCCCCATCCCTGGCAGTGTCCAGGTGGCACTAAATGAGCTTTAAGGTCCCTTTCAACCCAAACCATTCTACAATTCTGTGTGGAGCAAGGGGAGGCAGTGGAGGACAACATCATCTTGCAGACTTTGCTGGATGTTTTACCATTGCTTTGCCTCACTCTCAGGTTCTGGGGGAGGTGTCATCCTCCTGCCTGCCGTGGGCTTTGGTGCTGTGCACTCTCTGGTAACATTTAACCATAATTTAACCTCTGGTAACTCCGTTTTTCTCTCAAGGCAGCGAGGCTCCCAGCCCACGAGCAGGCTCCAGAGTTGCTGTTGGCTGGAAATGGTTGATTTTAGACCCCTGCACTGACCACCCTCCACATGAACACCTGCTCCTCGTGTCACAGATGGCAGGCTGTCAGAATTACTGAAAGATGCAGTCAGAGCTGACCTGGTGACCCAGGAGTCCATGGCCCCCGGTGCTGCATCCTGGTGCCATCCACACCCCAAAAGAGACCTATGCCAAACATTCGATCCTCAGGAACATCTTTATTTTAGCAGTTCTCTCTGTCATACAGAGTGACACGTTCCCTTTTCACTCTGAATCCCAAGAGAGAGGAGGATTATTCACTGTAGTGCCAGAGGGTTTGTCTTGGAATAAATGGGCTGAAAATGAGCAAGGGAAATAAGGCTGAGTATCTGGAGCTGTGGACAGGCCAAGAAAGCCTTGTTGTTTTTTCCAGTGGGAGTTTGTGTCATTCTACGAAACTGAAGTTTCTGGTTCCTTTTTGATGCTTCAGCAGCAATCCCACCAGTATGAATGAGAGTCCCTCCTGCTCTCAGAGGGAGAAGGTGACACTTAAAACATCCTGAGCAAGGGTGTGGATTCTTGTAAATGTCTTATTTTGATCGCCTGCAATAATCAAATATGTGAATTTCCCATTTGTAATGGGGAAACCTCTTGTTTACTCGTGTGTGCCGGGCTCCTTAGTGTTAGCCTGTGAGTGGCATCACAGATTATCTTTGCTCACCTCTGCTTACCTGCAGTAGCTCAAAGATTGAGCAAATACCCCCTGAATTCCCTCAGGGGGACACACCTTGAGAATCTCATGGTGGTTGGTGCCTTGTTCCACATCTTGTTGCAAGTTCACCTCTTTTCCTTGACTGCCTGAAACCACTCCTTCCTTTCCCTTCTCAGCTCTTACTGGCCTTCAACCAAAAAGCTGTTTTCACTCTGGCAGGTAAGTTATGACACAGTTCACACTTTTCTCCAGGAAAAGCCTGCTCTAGGTGTGAATAAAGGCAAAGAACCAGGTACCAGAGGCTGGTGAGAAATGGTGTGAGAGCTGTCAGCCAGCACAACAGCAGTTCCTCCTTTCTTGTCTCTGCAGCTGCACATGGGCTGAAGCAGTGATTATTTATTTTCGTGTGTAGTACTTGTATCATGATGGATGTATTGATTATTAAATATTAATATTAAATATTAGTTATTTAGATTAAATATCAGGGAAATTAATCCATGCTGCAAAAGGCCCTGTGAGTGTGAGAGGTTGTCAAAACCCTCCTCACCCTGTGTTGTGGCCACGATGCCCAAACAGGGTCAGCAAGGGAAGGAGCGAGAGCCTTGCTCATGTGCAGAGGATGCAGCCTCCATCCACCCTCAGCTCTGCCAGCAGTGACAAAAGACACGCAGAAATGTGTGTCAGAACAGTGTGTCTAAAGGAGCTGAGGAGAAAAAAAAAAAGCTGGATGTATTCCCTGAAGCTTTTCAGAGCTGGCTAAGGTAAGCCTGCACATGTGGGGAGGTGCAGAGAGGAGCTGTGAGAGCTGAGGGCTGTCCCAGTGCTCCTCAGGCTGCAGCAAATCCATTAAAACAGAGCTGGAACTGCAGGCCTGCTCCTGGAGATTTGCTGAGGCTGAATGGGGAGGAGTAAGCAGGGCTAAAAACCAGAGCATTCCCTGCTCCGAGCCACAGGCACACCCTGTCCCCTGTGAATGTGCAGCCAGGCCTTGCTGGATGTCACATAGTGGATATATAATAATAATAATCTATACTATTAAACTCAGTTCTAGTCCCCTGGTTAATTGTGTGTGTGAGTAAACACATTTTTATCTGTATAAATTTACTAAGTGTTGTACAGCACAGCTCTGCAGCTCAATTTGCTGTCTAAGCAATCTTAACTCTTCCTGTAGTTAAAGAATCCCAGGGACTATTGTGCTCTGATATCCTCGAGCCATGTTATTGTTTTTTGTTCCCTAACCCTAATAAACCAAAACCAAAGGCATCACACTGTGGTCTTCAACTGCATTTTGGAAATGTTTGCTTGCTTTTACATCATTCTTCGACATAAATGCAAATCTCATTGTTATTAAGAGTTTTAAAGTTATCCAAATAATCTAAAATAAGTAGGAAATTAGTGTGTATTAGCTCATGGTGCTTTTGTATTTTTTTATCTTGAAAAATACCTTAGAACAAGGATTTTTCAGCTAGAGTGGGTGTAAGATCAATCCTATCTTTTACTGTTTCTTTTTTCTTTTTTTTTTTTTTTCCACAATGGGGGATTTAGTTATGAACAAAAACCCAGCATGGGGAAGATGAGATAATATGCCCCATTCATTAGCAGGATTTTTCCAGGGGATTTTGCTCCAGTCAGAACTGGCGTGAGAGGTCAGTCCTGCCAGTCCTCCAGGTCTGAGCTCTGTTATCTGGAGGACAATGAGCTCAACGAGCTTTGATTGGCTCCACAGGAATAATTATGCAGCCCCTGAGCCTGCAGGGCAGCAGGGGAGAGCAGGACTGGGGCTCCTTCCTCACTGCCCTGCCCTCACCATCTGCTGCATGCTGCTTATCCAGTGCTCCATCCCCTGGGGCTGCAGGACCTGCAGCTCGGGTCCTGTGGGCATCAATCCCTGCCCATGGACACCAATCCCTGGCCATGGACACCAATCCCTGGCCGTGGACACCAATCCCTGGCCATGGACACCAATCCCTGGCCATGGACACCAATCCCTGGCCATGGACACCAATCCCTGCCCATGGACACCAGTCCCTGTCTGTGGACACCAATCCCTGGCTGTGGACATCAATCCCTGGCCGTGGGCATTAATCTCTGGCCATGGACACCAATCCATGGCCGTGGACATCAATCCTTGGCTGTGGACACCAATCCCTGGCCATGGACACCAATCCCTGGCCGTGGACACCAATCCCTGGCTGTGGACAGGAATCTCTGGCTGTGGACACCAATCCCTGGCCATGGGCATTAATCTCTGGCCATGGCAGAGCAGTCCAAGCCCCCAGCTGAAACAGCTCCCTGTGCTCCTGGCAGAACATGCTCCTGCAGTTGATGGCTGCAGGTGTTGCTTTTCCTGTCTTTATTCAGGTTCTCTGAACAGGGAACAGAAATGGGTTTAGGAAAGCATCTCCTGGTGTGTGCAGCCTTCTGTGAAAAAAGCATTTCCTCAAGTTATTGCTGTGCCCCTGCACTCTTGCCATCAGCTCTCGTGCCCTTCCTCACTCCCTCGTGCCCAAAATAGTGCAGAAAGAGGAGCAGAGTGGGATTAATGGTACCTGCTCTCCTCTGTGTGTCTGGCGGTGAAAATACACCAGGAAACTCAGCCTCTGTGCTAGATAAATCAAGTGAACGATAAAATTGTGAGAAAACGTGCTATAACATGCAAAAACCCCTTTCACCTTGATGATCTATTAGTGCAAAATAATAAAACCATGGGTGGGGGAGAGCCAATAAACATCTGGCCTTCAAAATTCATGAGGAAGGAAAGGCTCCTTCAAGAACCTGTGAAGGAACCTGAGGTAGTGATGAGAAGTGAAAATATTATCACAGATTTGAAACAGGTTTAAAGAAGAAACCAGGGTAGAAAAAACTTCTTATCAGAGTAAAAAAAAAAAAAAAATCAATAAACAAGTGGTGTTTACTATCTTGAGTGATCTGGAGGTGGAAGCACTTGGTGAAGATGATGAAAGGATTGTTGTAATAAAAAAGTCAGGAGACTGAGATGAACAGGCAGTGTAATGGATGATCGTAAGTTCAAAGCAGCACTGGTAGAAATTACCCTTATATTTGTCTTTTTAAACTTAAAATAACTGTTCTGGAGAGAGGATTGCCTTGCTGAGGCAGGCTAGTAAATAATATCTTAGTGGAGAATCAAAACAGCATGCTAAAGCATATGGTATCCATTCAAAATTCATGCAGAAAGGAGCAGCTCTTTAAAATATTGCTGTATTCCATTTCTACTTCACCTCTCCACATTCCCAGATGTGTCTCAGAGTATGGAGGGAAATGAAGAGCTGCTCCAGTGGCTGTGCTGTGCTCCCATCCTGTGAAGCAGGCAGGAGGGCGGGGTGGGCTCCTGCAGGTGCCTGGGAACTCGTGTTCCTGCAGAGCTTTGGAGCTGGGCTTTGCTGAGACACCGAGGGGGTTACAGGTGCTCAGAGCTGTTTTCTCTGGGGTGCTGAGTGCTGGGTCACCCCCTGCTGCCCAGTCTTGCTGTATTTTTGTGCCTGCAGCTTTGAACCTGGGAGTTTGGCTGTGGCTGGGCTGTGGAGGTGACCTGGCTGCCAGGTTCACTTCTTTTGGAGACCCGAAGTTGCCAGTTATGAGAAGATGTTGGGAGAAGCTCCAGCTGTAGCTCTGCAGATGGGGAATATGCTGAATTTCTTATCCCACTGCATGGCATGGCATGGTGCAGCCTTTCTGCAAATAAAGGGGGCTTGTGATAAAAGATTTTTGTCCTGGGACAAGGTGTAATGGTTTTAAACCAAAAGAGGGTAGACTTAGGTTAGATAAAAGGAAGAAGTTTTTTACAATGATGGTGGGGAGGCCCTGGCACAGGGTGCCCAGAGAACCTGTGGATGCCCCTGGATCCCTGGCAGTGCCCAAGGCCAGGCTGGACAGGGCTTGGAGCAGCCTGGGACAGTGGGAGGTGTCCCTGCCCATGGCAGGAGCGTTGGATGAGGTTCCCTTTAAAGGTGTCCTCCAACACAAACTGTTCTATGATTCTGTGGTGGAACCTTTGAAATGGGTTGGTCCAAACTGCATGGAATGACCCTGCTCTTTACATGAAGGACATAAAATTTAGTGCTTGTAAATGTCTTGCTCTTGGTGGGTGTGGACCTGTCCATCCTTCAGTCAGACGTGCTGTAGAGCCACTAACTCAGCATTTGTAGCTTCTCTCAGCCACTTCTGTAACTTTTGCTCTCCTGTTATCTACCAGATAGTATAAATGGAGTGGAGAGAAAAATACACCCCTCACTTTCCTCCCCACCACCCAGTGTTAACAGGAACTCGTAAAACATTTTAGTAATGAAAAAAAGCAAAAATCCAGTGCAGCCCTTTCAACTTGGTCAAGAGTTTTGAACTTGGCAGATAAATTATTTGGGGAGAAATGCTGAGAAGCATTTGCAGACAAGCAAAAAAATCTGTGTGAAACCCCAAAGCTGAGCAGCCTTCCATCATGGAGCTCAGCTTTAGCCCATCATGAACTAAACTTCTCTTTCTCAAATGTGCAGATATCAGGAACCTTATCAACTGCTGGCAGGCTGCAGGATTAAATGTAAATGAAGTGTATCAAAGAGCCCAGTTAGGTAGCCAACATTAAGATCTAAGAATGTTATTCTTGCCTACTTGAAAGCCCTTCATAATGGATTAGAAACAAGAACTTACATCTCTTAATTCCAACTGAAATTTGAAGCATCTTTTTTGCTTCTAGTGAATTTTAATATTTTGAGAGTAAACGGTGCTGGGGATTTCCTTCATTTTAGACAAGCCCAGTCACAGAGGTTTGCAAAAGGATGTGTTCATTTCACAATCAAAATGAAAGCCATAAGGCTGAATTTTGTACAAGAGACTCGATAGAGTTGTTGGCAAATGTTATTTTTAGCACTGTAGAGCAACAGAGATCTTTACAGTCTTGGCATTCCTTGCAGTTTTAAAATGGAGAACAGCTCTTGAAATGTCTGCTTTTCCTTGAATTTTCATCCATATCATGAGTTTCTTCATAAAGTTTTTGCCCTGCTCTTGGCAGCAGGTAGTGATTTAGTGCCAAGCAGTGCAGAACTGCCCCATTTTACACCATTTCTGCAGAAGGCCCTTCCTTCCAAAAAGGAGATGCTGGAGAAAATGCTGTCTGATCCTGACAGTCATTGTTTGGGTTGTTTCCAGTTCCATGTGTTCAGTGTTGTGTAAAACGGACAGCAGAGAGGGAAAAATAGAGTTGGGCCAGAAGTGCACTGAGCACTGTTTTACAGCTATCATAATGAGTGAAAACCAACTTGTTTTTTCTTCCCAGCACAGCTCACAAAGACCTCCTTTCTCTCCAAGGCAGAAGAAGGTAATTGCCCCAGGAAGTATCTGATGTCACAGATGAGTGGCAAGGTGCTGCAGGTATTCAGGAGTGGGTCCTGGCATGAATCCTGCTGCACTGTGTGACCACGAGTGAGGCAATTAATTTGCTGTTTTCAGACTGGGCTGCTGTGACACGTTTAAACTCACAGGGAGCTGAAATGAGTTTGTCAATTTGTCTTTAATGTCCAGGTTGGAAGAGTTTTCACACATCTGTGTCTTAGCTGCCTTTAGGTAAAACAGGAGTCATCTGTAAGACTGCTGAGAGCTGGGGAATGCTGTGGCTCAGGGAAGGTGCCAGCCAGGGTTTCTCAACCTTGCCTAAATCCTGCAGGAAGAAATGTCTATTGTCCCCCTCTAATGGTCATTTGAATGGTCATTTATCTCTCCATATCCCCTCCTCCCATTTTATTCACTCCCTGCCTGTGTGCATGGGGATTTGCCTGTTTGCTTTGCTTTCCTTGCCATATTGTTCCAATTATCAGACAATCTTTTTCCACCTCCACTGAACTTACTCGTGGGTGTGACTTACAGCTGAGACAATGCAGTCATTCTGGCAGCTGCATCCTGGGCCACCTTCTGCTGCTTTTTGGACCACCAGCTAAGACTCATGGAGAGTAGGAGTCTCAACAGCATCACAGCAGACTGAATCCCCCTTCTTTCCTTTGCACAGCTCACAGAATACCTGCCCTTAGTTCTGCAAGGCTCTGGCTGCTAAAATGAAATCAGCATCCAGGTTCTGCCCCCTCGGCGGGTGAGGTGCACCGAGGGCAATCTCTGGTGCCATATTTAGGCAGGAGACAAAGCTGAGATGGATTCAGTCCCAGCCTTCACGTGTGCTTCCTTTCCATAAGTCATGCTTTCACTTCTTTCCCGCAGCCTGGCAGCTGCCAGCGCTGGTTGCTTGGTGACGCTCGCAGCAGCACAAAGAGCTCTCAGCTGGGAGGCCAGGGCTGCCCGCCACAAACAGCTGGGATAATTTTATTTGTCTTTCTCTTGTTCCCAGTAATTGCAAGGACCTGAATCAAAGTCAACGTAATAGAAAAGGGAGCAGCAGCAGATATCGTTTATGGCTTCTTTAGCATGCACCTTTTTCTTCCCCAGTCAGGGAAGTGGCCTGTTATTTCAGAAATGCAGGAATGAAATGAAAAGGTGTGATTTCCACTGCTGCTTCAGGCAGGCTTTTACCAGGTTCTATATAAAAGCAACATGTGAGACGGGGATTTGGATTTATGAATCATTGTTCCTTAATCCAGTGTGTGACTGCCTGCCTGTTCATTCTTTGTAATAATCCTGTGCTGTGCAGGTCGTATCTGTGAAATAGCTGTGAATGACTCCTCCTCTGCCTCAGAGGAGCACTCTGCTCCTCGGATGTTGTGAAAGATAAAACAATGAATAATATGTTGATTCTAGCCGGGAGTTAATGGCTTGTTGGTAATTTATTTATGCGAGGTGCTATGTGGTAACGAATAAACCCTGAATGTTTACAGTTCACGGATGAAATGCATACTAACGTGGATAAAGTGATGTATGAATGCACTAAGGCTCTGCTGTTAAACTCAAGACCAGAAAGTGTTGTGGGTTTCTGGCATTTTCCTCCCAGATCAAAAGCCCTGAGGTACCAAGAGGTAAAACTACCTTTTGAGAGTTTGGGCTGCTCTGCTCCCAGGGCTAAGGCCAAGAAAGAGGAACACGAACTGAAGTGGAAACATACCTGCCTAACTCAGTGGTAAATGTAGCATGCAGAGCTGCTGAGGGAAAGGGCTACGTTGGTGTGACCTTCTGATCTGACTGGAAGAACGAGGACTTGGAATTTTAGTGCCTCACACCCATGAGCTGTCGTAGCAGGTGTTGTAGTGGACACCTGGGGGCTTTGGACCTTTTATTTATGCCCACATGCCTGCACAGGGCTTTATTACATGAACCTTTACAGTGAAGAAACAGCAGCCGGGGTGGAATTTCTTAAAAATCACATACTTAAGGCATAATCTCCTTTTTGCCCTGAAAACATTTTGTCACTCTAATACAGGCACTTATGGCACAGTTTTCATCCCTGAGCTGGTGCTTCCCCGATACTTTTTGCATGCGTGGTATTTGCATGGATTTTGTTGATTGCACATCGAGCAGTTTTCCTCAGCCGTGACTTTCGGATGTCTCGAGACAATAATCGGGGCAATCCTCTGGCTGGTGCTGTAGGGTTTACAGAGATCACTGAAGGGATCAGGAAGGAATTGGCCTTTCCAGGCAGCATCATGCAGAAAGATGTAAGTACATTTGTGAAGGAGGAGCTTCCCTGTTCGCTGAAACATCAGCTATTAGCCCCTGACAGAGGCTGTGCATCAGCGACCCGATGAACTGATCCTCTGTGTCAAATCCTTATGTAAATCCACCAGCCTAATCCCCTCACCCTAATAGGAATTTCACACCTTAATCCTCACTGTGTTCGGGGGCAAAGACATTCCTACCAGGCAGTCTGAGTCCATCCTTTCTGAGGGAAATCTCTGGGTATAGTTTTGAGGTACTAGGGAAGCTCTCGTCTCAGATTTGTAGGGAAGACTGAAGCATGTCACTAAGAAAAGAGAGGGGATTATGTTCCTGATTTGTCAGTGGATTTCAGAGGATTTGCCACACCAAATGAGACCATTAACCTACCCAGTCCTTCATTTTGCCCCTGGCTGACTCTTTGCTTTAGCTGGAAATGCTCCCTGGGCAATACAGCAGGGTCTGCAGGAGTGGGAGGGATGGGATTCCCTCCTGAGCCCTGCAGCAACCCAGGCTGTGCCCTGCAGCCTGACACAGCTCCCCGAGTCCTCCCTTCCACTGCTCAGCCTGGAGGAAGTGTCCATCAGTGCAGGTGGTGTCATCCTGAATAAACCTGTAATCTACATCATTCTGTAACCTCAGAGAAGTACTGAAAAGGCTGGAGCACAGCACGTGGCAGGGCTGGGCAGTGCCTCAGACTCATTTTTCCTGTATAGATCTGCATTAATCTCTCAGGCATGGAGGTTTGTTCCTTGCCCAGCTGCAGAGCTTTGTCCAAAGCTCACTGAAGTCTGTAGAACACTTCCACCTCAGCCTGATGGTCCACTGCCTTCCATGACCAGGGAAAACCAGCACTGCTCCTGAATTGTCACCTCTGACAGCAGGGATGCCCTGGTTTCCCCTCCCTACAGGGAGCTAATTGCCTTTTCTCAGCCTCAGACGGGCCAGGTTTGTGCCTCATGTGCTCCTGGCAGTGGAGGTAATTTGGGGTGCCAGTGAAGCCCCTGGATGTGCTGCTGTGGAGCATCACTCCCCCATGCTGTTTGCTGTGCCTCCTCATGCCCAGGGCAGGGAGGCTCTCACCTGGGACCACAGCATGCTGTGTGCACAGCTTTCCAGGCAGCAGTGCTTAGCTGGCCATTTGGAAGAAACCTGTGTAAACGTGCCCCGTGTTTTCCACTGCCAAAGCTTTTCCAGACCAGCCTTTTGTCTTACTTCTTTCCTCACTGCAGAAGCTTGTTACTCCTTGCCTGCTCTCTCGCTGTGGCCCCAGCCCCTCTGGGCTGCTCTTTGTCCGCCCCGTTGTTGCTCCACGCTGCACTTTGGACTTGCTTTTCAGCAGAGCACAAATGAGGCTCTTCAACAGTCAGGCCTTTATCCTCATCCTCGGCAGAGTCCATTCTCCCCGTGCAGCCCTTGCAGCATTTGCATCCCAAATGCCAGCACACTGACTTAAATCTGCTGCTACACAAAATAAGCCTTGATTTTATGGTTTTTTTTCCCCCCCCGGGCCAGCTGGCTGTAGAAAGTTTTGTTCTTTGTAACTCTAAAAGCTTGTGTTGTTTTTAATTGAATCTGACTGTAGCTCACTTAAAAGTTTGTGGCTTTTCCTTAGGAATGATATCACTGTCCCAGCCAGCTCCTGTGGAGCAAGGACTGGAAAAACCTACTTAAAGACAAACTATAATTTAGGAATCAGCAATGTCTGATGTAGCAAGAAATGCAATTTTGGAGGGGAAACCATTACCCAGTCATTTAAATGCTTCTGTCATTTGGAATAAACCCATCTGTAACAGCAAAGGTCACAGCATCCCCACGAGCTACTTTTATTTTGTATTTTACTCGTGTCTAGCATCCAGTTAGTGACCTGTGTGCAGGTCTGTCCCCTCCTGCAGATGTCCCTGCCCTGGCTGGGCTCAGTTTGTGATTTTAAGGAACTCTCTGAGAAATGCAGAGGCAGCTGTGGCAGTAATCAAGTCTCTGGGTGGATCCCCTGCAAATGCAGCCTTTTCTAATGGTTTTGATAATTGCATGCCATTTTTTCAGCCTGACTAAAGCAATTCTGATATTTTCTGATCTTGATGCCCTGCCTCAGCATTTTCCTGTACTAAAGGTGCCTAAGCAGAGCCTGTTCTCTGCTGCCCAGTGCTGTTTCAGCACTTTGTTCTCCCATAAAAACAGGGCATCTTGTTGAATGCAGAAATGGACATGGCTGGAGCTGCCTCAGACTGATTTCAGATTTTAAATAATATCTGTAAGGGGGAAAATATCCAAGCTTAGGGATAGATTAAGCTCTGTGACACTTTTCAGGTGGGGACCTCTGTCCCAGGCTGGGAACATCCCCAGTGCCACAGTGTATTTGTAATAACTCTGCACAATACTTGAGGTTTCCATCCCTTTTCTTCCTTTTAGTTAGGAGCAAACTCTCAGTGGAGAGCTGTGAAAGAATTCCTTGTGGGTAGCACCCATGTAATTGATGGCACAGTGATGGAGATGCTATTCCTGGTAGCACTCAAAACAAACAAATTCCCAAAGCACAGAGCGTGCAGGTGTAGACTTTGCAGACATCCATTAGCAGGGCTGGTATGGGAGCTGTCTGCCTGTCACATTTGGGGATCTGTTTGCAAGAGAACTGTTAGAAAAATAGATCCTTCTTGACAATGGAATATCCCCAAAGCATGAATTTGAGATGCTGTAAAAGGGGAGGTCTGAGGTGCTATTTGCAGAGGAAGAACTCGTATATGCCAGGGTCACTCCATTAAAAACAGTGCAGATTTACTGACTTACACTGGCTGATAATCTGTTCCTAAAGCTGCTTTTAAAACCAAAGTAATGTAGTTCATATTGCTTTCCCTTGTCCTTCCTAACAGTGCTGCTCCTGTCCCTAGTCAAAGTGCTAACAGGTTAAAAATGCATTTGGAAAGGGTGTACAGAGGATTTTGAGCACGATACTGTTAGCAGGAGCATTGTTCTGCCAGTCTCAGAAATTGCCCAGTTTTCTCTTAGGGCAAATCTGCCATTTTATCCACTTAGGCACCAGACAAAACAACCTTTACTATTTTCTCCCTGCCAGCATCTGAGGCAGCTCCAGGCAGGAGGTTCAGTGTTTGTCCTCTTCATGGCTGCAGAGGAAAAACAGAATGTGCAGGAGAAAAATCTCTCCCATTTATCCAAGCCGAGCAGCTCGGGATGATTTCTCAGCAGCTGCATCCTCGTAGCAGAGCTCTGTGAGCAGGGGGAGGTGAGGGCAGTGGGACTGAGCACGCAGCATCCCTGTGCAGCCGGGATGTAACCGAGCTCCAGCACAATTCCTTTGTCTGAGGAATTGCCTCAGCCCCGTGCCAAAGCTGAGCTGCTCGGGCCGTGGCAGAGGAGCTGTGTTTAACAGCAGAGAAATAACTTCTCCTGCCTGCCTTAGAAGGGATGTTTCCCCAGAGGTGCTCCCCTGATTCTCTCGTTTCCATCCCGGTCGTGCCACTGGCACGGGTCTGTCTGGACTGTCAGCCACACAAGCTCCTGCTGTCCAGGACAGGGCTCCTTTGCCTCTGCTGCATCCCTGCAGGGTAAGACAAGCACCTTTGGAGATCCTGCTGTGGCTGATGAATTTACAGGGATGTACTGAACAGACACACTGGAGCAGAGAGGAATACTGGGGTTCACATCTCATCCGAGAATCTGTAAGCAGAACTGGACTTCATCAATCCAACCATTCGTCTGTTTACCTGCAGAACACAAAACAACCTCCCAATTCCAGGTTTCTGCCACTTCTGTGGAGGTACTTTTCTCTTTTACTCACTGAGCAGACATCTGCTCCAGCTTGCACTTGGCTTCTCCACCGTGCAGGGGCCAATAGAGGGCACGAGCCATCAGTGTGGCAGCAAGAGGCAGGAAAATGAACCTGGACAGAGGGACTGAGGTAGGGATCCACTTAATGTGCTGAAAGAAAATAGGAAAATGTCTGACTGGAGAGGATGAGGGCATTATATTGAACTTGCAGATATGAATGTGTGTGCCAATAGGCTCGGTGTGCCTGCCCCAGAGCTGCCACCCACGGCTGCAAATTGAGGGCACGGCCCCAATCTGATTGTTTGTAACTTGACACACTTGTAATCTAGCAAGAGTTTAATCCTATTAGTAGAGGTGCTTGTTTATTGCCCAGCTGGCCACAGAACCCCTGATTTGCTGTCTTCCTTTGCAGTCTGCTCTCACTTTATGTTGGTGTAAATGGCTGAACAAAGCCTGGGGCTGCTGCAGTGGGCTCTGAGGAGAGCTCTGGTGGTGTGAGGTCCCCAAAGCCAGAGCAGAACAGAAGGGGAGCAAATGCAGGGCTGTTCTGCATTGCTGTGGCAGCACTGCTCTGGACACAGCCCTGGTTCACCTGGGTTAAGGCTGAGGTGCTGCACAGTCCCCATCAGTGTGGTTCACTGGCAGGACAGCAGCAGCAGCTCCCACATGTGCAGGGAGGCAGGTGAGCAAAGAGACATTTCTGCACAGCCCAGTGGGCAGAGGATTAAAGCAGATATCTGCACAGGTGAATGGAAGGGAGCCCCTGGGATGTGCTGCCTCCTTCTTGCTAAAAGAAGTAGAATTGTTGTAGAAGGCCAAATGCTGGAGTGCTCTAAATCCAGCGTGGCCAGTGCAGTAGACTGGAAAAGTTCATCTTCTGGTGGAGCTCAAGAGGGGCATCAGAAGGTCCAAAAGTTCATTTCCTTGGTTATAAGAGGTGTCCAGTCTGATGATTTTTTCAGCCTTATCAAATAGGTCGCCTGCATTTGCTTGCTGGAGCAGACCTCAAGTCTGAAGGGCCTTGGGTAAAGGTGAGCACTTGTTCTGTCAGTTTGTCACTGAGGATAAGGACAGGCAGCAGAGCCATTTGCTTGGCATCTCTGTGTGTGGATCAGTTCTGCTCTAAGAGTTGTCACTGGATGAATTATAACCAAGAGATCAGATCTTGGAATCACAGAAAAACCCCCAAAACCTGTAGGAGGCAAGAATCCAGTGCCTTTTTAACCTACTATAGTGAATTTGGCCAGATTCTTCTCCATTTTACTCCAGCATTTATTTAAAATAGGTGGACTGAAAATTAAGCTCAAACAGGATTTGGCCCTTGAACACCAGTAATAAAATTCAGTTATATGAAAGAACCAACCATTACCTCCTGGAGATATGTTATAATAATCCTCTTGCTTTCTAGCCTTCTCTTTCTCCCTGGAATAAGAAAGAATATGGACATTTTAGCATACAGGTTACCAATGCACAGGGCTTGGATGCTTTGGGGTTTTTTGGTATCTCTTCAGAAGAAAAAAATAGGGCAGGAAATTTTAAGTGATGCACTAAGTTAATGCAAACTAGTCTTGTTTATTTGCCTGATGTAATGGAATAAAAAGAAAGCAGTGGAAAGGGAGCCAAGCCTTTTTCTTGTCGTCTGCAGGAGGGAAGTTCAGTGCATCTGGAAGGCAGCAGTGTGGAGACAGAGTTTTTGTAATTGAACTGGCACATGGCAAAAGAAATGTTGTGGCAAATCTGCGTCAAAATAAGGGCAGTGTCAAATTGGGCTCAAATTCAATAATCACAGGTGCCAAATGGATGAATTTAGGTTCAAAGTTTAGAATTGTTGTGATTTCTGTGGTTATTCTGGGCTCCTTTTGCAGACGGTCCCAGCAGGCGGCATGAAAGATTAAAAATTTTAATGTAAGGACACTGATAGGGAAAGACATTTTCTCCTGCAGGAGTTCAGAGTGGGAAGTTCAGGGAATATTGATGAAATGGGGAAGTGCTTGTGATTCAGTTCAATATAGGACACTCTTTAAGTTTTCCAGCCCTCAAAAGCTGTGTGGTAACTTTGGTAACTTGCATAAATGGATTTATGCCTCAACAAGACAGGATTCCTTCAGCTGAGCACACCTTTTAATTTGGGGGGAAAAGAGCACCTTCCAAAACAAGCAGTTAGTCAAGTGTAAGAATACTCCAGGCACCAGGCTTGATCAAAGTATTCAAGGGTGAGTCAGACCAAAATCCAGGGAGATCAAGTCCATTTGGGGAATAAAGAGACGTGGTGTTGGATGTGGGAGGTGATGCTGCGCCCTCAGGAAGGACAGTGCAGCTCAGGTGAGTTACAAATGAAGCCACATCTCATTTTCTGGGTAGGAGACGTCACACTGGTCCCAAAAGCAGCCAAGACCCCTTCTCTCACTGATCTCTTTTTGTTTGACACCCCCAGCCCTCTTGGCTGGTGAGGGTCACCCAGCAGGTACCCCAGAGGAGAGGTTCCAGCGTTCCCCTCCTCCCCTGCCCAGCTCAGTGATCCTTTCCACACCTCTCTCACTTCCCCCACTAATGTAGCCTGGTTCCCTACAGTCCTTGGAAGGTTTATTTCTATTTTTCCTTGTCAATTAACCAGGCTCCCAGCTGCATTGTGCTGCACTGTGTGCACTCCATACCTGTTGGAAATTGCTCTTCCTGGACAAAGCACGTAGGCAAATTTCATTTATCAGAGCAAGGACTTTGGGGAGAGCACAATTAATCTCCATTTATCCCTGGAGGGCCTCCAGGTGGAAATGGGGGCATGGAGGTGTGAGCAGCTGAAATAACTTGATTTTTTTCACAGCTCCAAAATGAAGAAAGAATTCCTTGTGGGGGAGGTGTGCATGGAGAGTACAGGGTGAAAGGAGAGGGTGACAAACAGGCTGGTGGCCTGAAGCTTGGGGTCATTACTTGCCCCACCTGTGGCTGGTAGAAGAGCCCCTTTATCATTCATCTGCCACAAGGAACAGAATGATTTGAAAGAGCAAGAGAAGGGAATTAGCTAAAACAGAGTCAGCATTGCTTTTCCAGCACCCTTTGCAAACACTGAAATTTGCTGTTTAGTTAAAGATGCTTTTCAAGCTCTTTTGCTGGTTAGATAAATGGCCTTACCTGTTCCTGGAGGGAAATTTGCTGTTTAGTCAAAGATGCTTTTCAAGGTGTTTTGCTGGTTAGATAAATGGCCTTACCTGTTCCTGGAGGGATGCACAGGGAATGTCCTGCCCCTCCTGATCCAGTCTCCTGGGTGCAGGAAAGGAATCCTGCCCTCCAGCAGGCTGGAGCTCACTGAGGCACTGCCTGTCACCTGCAGGGGTGGCACTGGTGCAGTGTCTTTGCACTGTCAGGACACACCTCTGGGGCTTGGTTTGTGTCAGTGCTCCTTGGTGCTGTGCAGATTGGGCACGGTGGGAACAAGCTGGGTTATGGCACCTTCAGTGAGAGAGGAGCATGACTGAATTTAGCTAAATTCAGCCAGTTTAGTGCCTGTGCTTCACTGGCCAAAGAGCAAACTTTGAAGCCCGCCCAGACAAGATTCTGGCTGCAGCCGTGGAAGGGATGAGGACCTGTTCTCCGTGTGCTTGTCTCAGGGAACAGCTTTGTGGCTGTGATACCCTGTCCCAGGGGTCCTGTGGCCATCTGCTGCTGGGCCTCAGTATGCTAATGCAGCCCTTTGGAACCTGCCAGCCTGGGCTTTGTTCTCTGCTCCTCTGCCCAGAGGACATCAAGAGGGGGGACATCCAACCTGCAAGGCTGGCATTTGATAAAACACATTTTTCCTTCTCTTTTTCTTTCCCAGCTCCTCTGTTACGAAATCAGGGTATTGGCTTGGATTTTCAGAACTGCAGATAGTTTGGGACATGAGTTCCTGAGAGGCCTTCTCTTCCCTCCAGTGCTGAGGCACCAGCAAAGTGGCTGCTCTGAGGGCTTCCCAAACCCAGTCAAGTTGTAACTTTACCTTGAAGGCCCTCACATTTGGACACTGCCTTCCCAGTGGCCTGAAACACGTGGCAAAAATGTCAGTGGTGCTCCTCACTCTTGTGTTTCTCTGGGCATGGTTGGATGTCCACAAAGATGGTACTATATACATATATACATATATATATATACACATACATATATATATATATATACATACATATATATATGTGTGTGTGTGTGTGTGTGTGTACATGTATGTTTTTTTAATTAGTTTCTGTAAATCTGCCCTGAAGTGTGTTGGGAAGGGGATGTATTTTGTACTGCTAGGAATAAATACATCTGAAATTTGTTTATTCCATTTCTCTTAGGGAAACGGCCTCAAATTCATGTGTTGAATTTGAGTGCAAAAACACACATGGCATTTGATTAAAAAGACATAACTCTGCAAGTGTACTGATTTAAATTATTTCAGTACATTCGTGGAGCTTTATTCAAATGCTCCAAGTTCTAACATGGGTCATTAAAGCCACTAGTGATTTCTGTAGACAGGAATCTATTTCCTTATAGGAACTAATTAGATGTAGGACCTTCAACAGCTGCTTTGACATTTTGTCCTTGAGGACCTGATGGTGAAACCATGTCCTCATTTCCTCTGGGGTATTGTAAAATATGATATTGTGTGTTCCTTCAAGATGTGGAATCATCTTTGTGTACTTGCACATAAGGATATAAATATACATAAGACACATAAACATAACAGCTCTGCAGGCACGACCTTTTATGCATTTTCAGGTGGCTCTTTATAGGCTTAGCTTGGGCTGTGGAATGAACTGAATCATCAGACTGCTCTGCATCCTTCTTGCTGAGCTCTTAAAATCCGGGAGACTTCTTTGGTGGGTGAAATAACATGTTGGAAATGAAATACTGCACAAATGTTCATGGTTTCCATTGGTTTTGCAGAGTGTGGTGCACTGCAATGGCCATCCACAAGCCAGCCTCTTAACTCAGAAACAGCAGCTCAGGAAAAAAAAAATATGGCCAGCATTGCTTTATCTTCTGTGCAAATATGCAGGTTTTTTTTAGTATTTTACAAAATTATAATCTGTGTTTCTATGAATAAAACTTACTCCAATCAGGATGACTGTGGGTGAAAGTAAAAATCCCACGATCTGGTTTATCTGGGTAGAGGGGCTGTGGATGTTGTATCTAAAGAGCTGGATGGTGGGAGTTTGTAGGAATGGCCTGAGTGGAGCTGGGAAGGGGGTCATTCTTGTAATGGCAAAAACATGGGCTGAGAAACCCAGGGAGGGAGAACTAAACTGGAAGCAGGGAAAACAGGAGCCTGGAAAGATCATTCCCTCCTTGGGACAGGGGGGAATCACACCAGTCACAAACACACGGGGCTGCTTGCAATCATGGGTTATTAGGCACCATTGCAGAAGCAAAATGCTGGAGGAATCGGTACAAAAAGTGCAATAAAATATGCATCAACATGATGAAATATGTATTGGAATGGATACTGAGTGGGATCAGCCTTATTCTCAGCTGAGGGGTGGCCTTGGCAGTGCTGGGCTGGTGGCTGGACTCAATGATCTTAAGGCTCTTTCCCAATGTAAACCATTCTGTGATTCTTTCCTCTGAGGCAAATCAGACAGGCTGTAACTTTTGTTGGAGATTTTTTATGTTTCTTGCTGCACAAAACACTCCTCCTGTGGACGAGGCTGTGCTTTAAAGGGGAATTTGGCACCTCCTGATTTCCCCTTCTCAAGGAGGGCAGGCAGGGGGCTGTCACAGCCTCCTGGGGAAGGACAAGGTGCTGATGCAGCCTCCAAGGCACAGGGCTGTGCTGGAGGTGAAGTGTCACACGTGCCCACAGTGAGAGCTCTTCTTGTGACAGTCTCTCCAGAAAGAAGGCAGAGATGAAATATTTTCTGTAACTCATTCCCACTCCAACATGTGGAGAGAAAGAACGAGGCAAACCCCAAAAGAGGAAGCCCTGGGCTGAGTTCTGCCCTGCCTTGTGCCATCTTCAGTTTTCCTGAAGGCATTGGAGTTGGGCAGGGCAGAGTGGAGGCAAGGCACTGCAATTCTGGCCCTGAAATGCAACTGAGGTCTGTTATTACCAACTCTTCCCAGTGATGTTAAGGCTTGTGAAGGTCTCCAGTCACAGTGGAAGGACACAGAGCTCTGAGTACATCTCCACCAAACAAATCTCTCCAGGAAAACAAAAACAAAACTCCAAGGCTCCTGTGGTCATGTTTCTTAGTAGCTGTTTATGGGTTTGGCCATAACCCTATTGTAACTATTACTATGAATCATATTCCTATCATATTCCTGCAAAGCACCAGGGAGGGTTTTCCTGAACAGATTAATTGCTAATGAGTTTGTAATCTGGCTTTGATCAGTCATTCCTTTTGAATGCTGGTAGGTGGAGTTTACATGCCAAGCTTTTCTGGATAATGAAGATGCTGCCTCTGAGGAGCCTTTGGAATTAATTTTTTCAAATTTGGATCTAATATGTAAGCTGGGCTCCCATACTTGTCAAGAAGGGATTCCAGCAAATTATACAGATGTGGAGGCTTCCACATGTTCCTGCTGAAATAAAAAGCAACATTTGCTCTTCTTCTGGAGAAAGCTGGAGCAGACAGGTAGAACTTGCAATCACAAGGGCAGACAGGGTGCTACCAGAGGAGTTTGAGCAAATAGCTCTTGAAAGGTTCAATCTCTGATCCTTCCACACCGTGGTTTCCAGCACTGAGCCCTTTTGCAATGTCAGCAGCACCTGACATCAGATACCCAGCCAATAATCATGGTCAGCTTTGACACAGCAAAGCATAAATCTCCTGTCTGGTGAGGCGTAAGTGTCAGACTACAGTCTGCACAATAGCCAAAGGCAGTGCAAATTGTAATTAAAAGCATTTAATTTAACTTAATCTTCATTAGAAACATAATCATGTCAGCACACAAATTGCTTCAATGTAATTGTCACAGTTGTAAATACCTACTTCTATTAACCAGCTTTTCTTCAGGATGAACTGGCTGGGAGATTATCAACTGTTTTAGAGCAAAAAACCCATTAGTGTCTCCGTGGCACGTGTGTGTGTGTGGAATTAGACCAAACCCAGCACCTTTGTCCCTGCACAGTGGGACAAGCTCCCACATCCCCCAGGGCTCCAAATAATCTGCTGTGCACAGATGAGAGGATGCTGTCTTGGAAGTTCATTAATTGATTAAAACTTGCTTGCAGAGAAGCAGAACAGATGGCCCTCCCCCAAAAAACTTGGCTTTCCAAGGGATGTTTTATCTCCTGTGGCACCGGTTCCAGCCTTGTCCCTGTCTTGTAGGTTTGAGTACATGGGAAGAGTCCACTTTCCATGAAGTTTTCCTTTTCTAATCAGATGATCAATGAAATCTGCACGTGGATTTGCTGTCCTGATGCCCACAGGAGAAGTGCAGGTTTTAGGAGCTGTGTTCCAGCAGGAATGTTCCTCTGCTGAGACGGGCTGAGCTCTGCTGCTGCTCAAGGGGCACCTACCAACACTTTTCTGGAATTCTCTCCCTCAGGTCCTTGATTGCCGTGGGGATTTGGGCCTGACCCCTCTTGAGTTCAGCAGGGAATTTCCCCAGGGGGCTCTGTGTGGTTGGAATCACTCCTGCTGCAGAGGAGTGCAGAATGTGACATGTGGGGCTCTGCTGAGGGCAGCCTGACCCGAATCCAAAGGAGGCTGAGAGTGCAGGATTTATCTGGGGAAAGGAACAATTCAGCCTTCTTCACTGCCTCAGGAAACAATGCCATGAATGCATGTAAGAAATCAAACAGCACTTGGGTGATGAGTGAAAAAATAACCCTGGAACGGGACTTGAATGCTTGAAATGGATGTCCCAACAACAGTTTGAAAGTACAGGGAACTTTTAGCTCTTGTCAGTGCTCTTCCCAAATAATCTGCACTGTTACTGCTAATTGGCATCAGTCTGGCTCGTAATACCCATAGCAGAGATTTGCACAGAATCCATTGCTAATCCCATAAACTGGTGGTTTGATAAAGCGGGTTGCCCTGGGCATTGCTAATTTTATTTCCATGCTTTCACTTGCTATCATTATTAACCCCCAAATGGCAGGCTGGGCTGTGTACACAAACAAGAGACAACATCATCTTACTAGGGGCTGTAACCGTGAGTGGGCAATTACAACATGATGAATATATCCACCATTCAAACTGGATGCCTCTTCTTGGGTGTTGCTATGATGTTACCTGCTGGGAAAAATACCCCAAAACAAAACTGAGTTCTCATCAGCACATTCAAAATTAAATCCAGTACAAGGAAATGTTTTTTATTGAATGGCATTATTTTTCACATGTACCCAAGGCACCACAACATGGGATACAGCTGCTGTTTGTATCCCATTATTGGTTTCAAATTCTGTTCAAATTGTTCAAATTCTGCCCCACACACAGCTCCAGGAGCAGCTCTCAATTCCATCTCCTGTCCAGGGCTCAGAGCTGCTCCTGATCCTCACCACAGTGCTCACCAGGGTAAACCCAAAATCCCCCCAGATTCCCCCAAATTCTGGGACATCCCTCATCAGCATTAGAGGGGCTGCAAAGGGCTGAATAAAAGCACCCCAGGCTCTTCAGAGATGTCCCTTTAATGCAGAATTGGAGTGGATGACTGTAGCACACTGGCAGACCTTACAAAAGTGATGCTTTACTTCTAATTCAATATAGGTGAGTTGAAATGGGATTAAATGGGCACCTTAAATGGGATTACAAAGGCAAAGACTCAGGTCACAAGATAAGGCTTCCCAAATTTCCATTTGCATCCTGAAGAGAAGAAAAAATCTGTTCTGAGAAAGATTGGAAACTTTTTCTGCCACTCACTGGCCTGAATTTTACATGCAGTAGCCAGAATAGCACTCTTTTGTCATGAGTCAATATGTTTTTGTGATACAATGCTTAGTTCTATGACCACCTGGTGATCCTTAAATAAATGTCTATTTATACAGCCTGGCTTTGCTCCCAGTGAAGGAGGTCTGGGTGCAAAGCAGCATCTCACTGAGTAACCAGGAGAGTTTGGTTTGCACACAATGACCTGGAGAGCTTCCCCCTGCTCGCCCAGGGGCTCCTGCTCTTGGCAAGAGCCCCACCCCAGGCAGGCTGCGGGTGCCCACGCTGGGATTGCCACGGTCAGAACCCTGCTGAGTAAAACTGGGACTCAGTCAAACACACCCAGGGACAGTGGGTGCATCCACGGGACCAGGTCGGATAACCAGGGGAAAGGGACAGCAGAGTTCTCAGTGAAAACTGAAATACACGTCAGCTTGGATAAGTGAATTCAATACTGGCCTTGGTGTGACAAAAAGTGAAAAGGAGTTGCAAGGAGAATGTACCATTCATTATCTAAGGCTGATTTTCTAGGCAGCCAGTATTTTTCTTTTGTCTAAGAAGGCTGCCTTGGAACTAAAACAAGACAATGGTGTAGATTATGTATTCTCTGGAGGCAAGAAACAAAATATTTAGCCTGGACTACAAAGGGAGAAGAGTGTCAGGTTTATAAAATTACTTCAGCATGTTTGAGTTCAAGACAGCAAAAGCAAAATGCTTGTTAAGCTGTTGTAGTGTGCAAGTAGCATGGCTGAGTTGATGTTCCAGGAATTGACTGCACCAGCATGTTAATTGTCAGGACATGATTCCCTAACTCTTTCTTAAGGATGCTCGTGTGTTGCCTTATTTGGTTACAGATGTTTCACTGCCTGGGCACACAGGGGGAAATAAGAGAAAGTTGTTTTAGCAGGGTGACATTTTAGTGACCTCCAGCACCATATTCCAGATGGAGATGTGTGTTCTGAACAAGATTTCTTCAGAGACACCAAGGAAAGCACAACAGTGGTTTTGTTACAGTTGCCTCTCTCCACTTAGCCCTGCTCTCCCAAGCTTCAGAAATGCTGTGTTTCTGCAGTTCTTGAGCCCAGCTGGAATTGCAGACATTCAGTGTTTCTTAAAAAAGCTCTGCCTGTGCTGGATGCTTGTGAGAGTGCTGGAGCAAATTGAAGCACAGCACTGAGGGGAGGGAGATTGCCAGGGGAGAGGCTGATGCTGCCGGGTTACCTGTCAGAAATGATCTGGGTCTGAGATGAAAGGGGAAGGCAGCAAAGGGAGGCCGTAAAACCTAAAAATACAAAGTTTCAGAAGTGCTGTCAGGGTAATCAGGGAGTGAAGCCCGACTGATGCTCTGCTGCAGTGGATTTGCACCGAGAGGCTCCTGTGTCAGGGTGGCTTTGGCCCTTCTATTCCCATTCCTGTTCAGAACTGCATCCTCAGTCTCCATGCAGTGTCTACAAAGCTGTTTATGTATGAGCAGTCTTCCTGTCATGAACAGAAAACAAACCTGGTTTCTTTCTTGGCATCCACAACAAAATTTTAAAACCCTGAAACAAACAAAAAGCCCCACAATGGCAAGCCAAGCAAACAGAACACCTGCATCTTTTAATGGATATTATTAGTGTGTCAGCTTTGCTGAACCTAACAAAGGGTTATTTAACAGCCTTGTGTTTAACTGTAGCTGCAAAGTCACTGATCACAGTCACAAAGGGGACTCAGAATGCTTTGACCCAGGGCTGGTGGGCACATGACTGAGATCAGAAGCTGACTCCAAACCTGCCAAGGAACAAGAAACTCTTTTGTGCAGAGGTGAGGCTCAGCAGGAAGGGTCAGGGGAGGAGAGAATCTACAATACCCACCCCTGGAAGGGTGAAGATCGCTGTGAGGTGCTCCCTGTGTCCATTATTGCCTCACACCAGAGTGCCAGGGGAATGACAGCTCAGCCCTGTGGCAGGACAGGGGAGCACTGCATGGCAGATGCCAGGCTGGTGTCCCTCACACCAGCAGAAAGGATCCATTACCATGGAAATGACACTCAGTCTCCAGGGCTGAGGGCTGGGGAAGAGCTGGAGAGGGAGGAGAGGTGAAGAGCTGATGAATTCATGCAGCAGCGGATGGAGAGTTAAAAATCCCAGTGCATGGTTTAACAGAGGAGTTAAAAACCCCAGTGCATGACTTCTGTGGTTCAAACAAACAAAACAACACCCAATTATCCCAGAGAGTGCACAAAGGGGATGTCAGTGTCTGATCTGTGGGCTCCTGCAGTCACCCCTGCACCATTCCAGAGGTGGGATGTGCTGTTTCCTAGAGATTGGCAAAGAAACAGATCCACTTCTGTTTGTAAGTCTCTGGCCACCTTCTGTTTCCATCAGATATCTCTTGGGGCAATCTCACAGCAATTAGTTTCTGATTGCTGCAGTAGTCTACAACCGATTTGATGAGCAATGCCATGCAGATGTAATGGTCCTTGCATGTTTCACAGGAGCAGAAATTATTGCATCATGATTTTAAAAACTCCTGTTCTTTCCATTCCCCCTTCTTCCATCACATACTGTTTTATATTGCAAAAAAAAAAAAAAAGAAAGGTCAAGTATTAAAAAGTCATCTTTTTGTTTCTCTGATCAGGTGCCCCTCTGCTCAGGGGCCCAGATCCACCCTGATAAGCTGTGTTTATTCCTGTGCTGTGATTTGAGTCACTCCCCAAACCGGTGTGAGCCCTGCAATGCCTCTCCCAGGTGCTGTTTGGTTGGGGTAGGAATTTCCATTCCCCCTTCTTCCATCACATACTGTTTTATATTGCAAAAAAAAAAGAAAGGTCAAGTATTAAAAAGTCATCTTTTTGTTTCTCTGATCAGGTGCCCCTCTGCTCAGGGGCCCAGATCCACCCTGATGAGCTGTGTTTATTCCTGTGCTGTGATTTGAGTCACTCCCCAAACTGGTGTGAGCCCTGCAATGCCTCTCCCAGGTGCTGTTTGGTTGGGGTAGGAAGGTTTTAACCTCCTGCCTTCTGGAACCCCGCCAGTAAATCAACTGCATCTTGGGATCATCTCCAAATGAAATTTGCTCGCCACGCAGCAGCCAGGAGACGTGATGGGAGTGTAAAACAGGACAATTCTTCACTGCAGAAATACTTGAACTCACTCCAGACAATTATGCAGCCTGCCATTTTACACATCCTCTCTTTCACTGTTCCTGCATCAATTATTCCATTAACGTTGCTGCACACTGACTGTCACTGGTCCTGCAGCTGTGGGAGGGATGAAATACATTGCAAAAAAACAAAAAAAAAGGCAGAAAAAGGTGTTTTCATGTGAAAAGCTTTGGGACATCCATTTCAGCTGCCTCTCTACATGTGCTGTACAAAGTATTTTTATCTCACCAGCCTGCTTAACACTGTTAATTTCTACCCTAATATGGTTTAGCTCAGGACATAATGCTGAATTTTCCACTACTCTGTTCACTGTCAGCTGAGTTAAAAAGACCTTTTAATTAGGAAAAGAAATTAATGGCTTTATTCAAAGATTAACAGAAATTAGGCTGAAAACAAAACTCTTCTGATAGGGAAGGGATATGCATTCACTGTAAATTCAGGATATCTCCCAAAACACAAAGAACAGGTTCAGAATTATAATTAAGGAAGAAAATTTAGCTCCCTGGAAGAACAGCTTGATAACAATTGTTACTTTCCTTTAGATTTCATGTAGCATCTGTTACAATTTAATTTTTAAAAGCCACCATTTTTAATTCCCATTAATCTCCAGGATTAACAGTGTGATAAAGATCCTGGCAAACACTGAAATTTAACGAGTCAAAATGCCTCTAGCAGCCTTTACAGGATATTTAAGGAATTGAGCAACAGCCCGGATGCTTTGAGCGAGATGAAATGCAAAGCCAGTGTTAATTAGACACAGACCAGTTACATCTTCCCATGTAATTTGAGAATTTGGCTGGCTTGTATCCACAGGCTGTAAATGAATTTATCCTGCTGGAGGATGGGACAGCTCAGCCCTCATTGGGTTTGGAGAGGCATGATGAAGAGTTACCTAGAGGTTGAATACTTCCCACTGGTGTCTATTTTTCCATGAAGGTTGATAGCAGGAGGTAAGAATATCAACTCCTCAACATCTCCCTGGATGGGGAAGTGTGGAGGATTTTACAGGTGTAGGAAGCAGAGGGGCAAACCTGGACACCCTCACATCCCAGGGGATTGGGGCTCACACCCCTGTACATTTGTCTTCCCTGGGCTGGGAAGCCCAGGATGGCACATAGGAGTCCGAAAACATTTGCCACAGTGCCAAATAAGATGGAGGGGAAGCATTTATCCAGTCACTTTCTTGGTTTATTGTGTGGGGTTTCTTTGTTTAAATTTTATTTTTTATTGCTCACTCTTGAAAAGAAGGTTACATGGGCCAAACAAGGCCAGGCCAGTGTGTGTTTCAGAGTGAGATTTGTGGGGGTTTTGTGACTTACCCATCCTAATCAATGCATTCTGTGTGCCACAAGTGCCAAGGAGGATGAGGGTGTCCCTTACAAAGTGTGTCAATGTGCTGCTGTGCCAGGACAGACACACACAGTGCAAAAGTTGCCCCTTCAGAGGAGTGCTGGTGCCTGACTTGGACTGAAATGTCCCCAGACTCTGCTGATGCACTGAGAAAAACAGCAAGTCTGACACTCCTTTTCCCCCAAGGAAGTTACTGATGGCAGCAGGACACGGGACAACCTCAAACATTTCTCAGAGAGGCTGCCTCAGTGAGGAAAACACATCCACCTGTTCCAGGGAAACTAAATCATATCTAATGCAATTTCCTTTGTCACTCTGGGTGACACAGAAGACAGAATTTTCTCTCAGGTCTCTTTACACGGCACCACAGAGGATGTAGGAACAAATACAGCTATTTTGTGTAACCTCCATTTTTCCAGAACTTTATTTGTGCTGAGGTGCTGCCCTCTCCTTCCATGGCTGGGCAGCAGTCAGGAAGAAGGGGTGGGTTGAAAGACACTGGATTTACCCCTGGAAATGGAGATGCATGAACACATCAGTTTTGTCCTAAACCATCCATTCTGGCAGAGTGTGTTGTGTTTGTGTTGTAAGTAGGGTGAGGATCGATTTCCCAAAATCTGCTGATCACTGTCAGTGCCTCACTCAAGAGAGACCTGCACGAAGCTGAGCATCAGCCCTTCCCTTTTATGAAACTGTGCACAGCAGGATCAGCAACAGCTCTAGATTTTAGGAGTTTGTTGGAGTTGGGAATCCCATTAATGGATATTCCAGCCTCACCTTTACAGGCTCCCTGTGTCTTTACTTTCAAGCCTCCCATTTCAATTAGTGTTGCTTGACCTTGGCCGTGCAGTTGTGCTGCTTCCAAAGTCTCTGCTGCTCTTCTGTCATCCAAAACTACAGTTTCCTCTCAAGAGCGATGAGGGGATGCTGATTAGGGTTCAGTTTTCTGAATTCCTAAGAGCTACCTGTTCTGGAGCTGTTTGTGCTGGCAATTCTCCTTTCAAAGGCAATCTGTCACCCAGAACTCCTCGTTTTGTGGTTTTCCGGCTGGAGGAATGGAAATGTTTTATATATGGGTTTGGATGGCTGTGCTTTGTTCCCCCAAACTCCACAGCATGTTTATCCTCGTAATACCCTCATGAATGCAAGAGCAAGCCTTTCTTCTGGTTAAAAAGGATCAACAGCCTGAATATCTGTTTCACAGTCTCCTCCATCTGTATAGGGAATGGGGATAACAAACTAACCTTTCTGCCAGAGGCTAATTGGATTTCACACAGTTTGGAAGCACCATGAATTCATCAGATATATTAAAATTCAGCTTTAACATTCCTACTGGGCAGCTTGGCTGGTGACCTCCCTCCCTCCTGCTTTTTGTCCCATTCTGTTTCAAACTCACCCATTTCCAGTAGTTAACTAAACAGGCACCGTGTGCTGCAGCCCCTGGAGAGCAGCATTTCCTCATGCATGAACTCTTACAAGCTGCTGTGGACACACATGCATGAATATTTCTTGTTCCACTTAAACAAGCATCACAAAAGCTTACCCTAGAAATGGTGCATATTGGTGGGGAGCTGGTGTCCCTGCTCTGGCTTGGTTGTCTCCTAAAGTGGGCATAAGCACTCGTGATCAACCTGCTGGAGTTACACAGCCTAACTAAGAGGATCTGCATTTTTCAGCAACAAAAAGGTGCAAAGATTCCTTCTGGCATCAAAGAAAACTTGATCATCTTGACTGGCCCAGAACTTTCTCTTCTGTAGGTGAGAAAGGAAGAAAAAAAACCTCTACAGGAGAGTGGAATTTGGTTGTTTCAATCCAGCTGTGTAGGTAGGGCCTGAATGGTCTCTGTGAATACAGGAAGAAGTTGAGATCTCTGAACAATGAGTGAAGGAATGGAAAAATCTCTGCATGTTTCTATTGAGAGGTCACAGAGAAACCCAGATGGCAGAGGTGACTCCTCCTGCCCTTCGTGGTGCCTCACAGGAGTGAGGGGACAGCGTGGCCATGGCCTGGCCAGGTCTCCACGTGGAGCTTTGGTGGCCCAGGGGGGCAGAGATGGAGGAACAGGTGACAGAGACTTCCCTCACTGCTGGGTAGCTCAGAGAAGGGCTCCCCAAAGTGCAATTAAAAGATCTGTGTGGCACGGGCTGGGCATGCAGGAGTGCTCTGGGCCCACTGTGTGTTAATATTTGTGGTTTTCCTGCTCCTCTTTTTATTGCTTATCAATTTTAAGCAGTATTTTTTCAGGCAAGCTGGTAAGTAATTCTATTTCTGTGAATGCAAATGTGGACTCTATTGAGTGGGTGTGTGCATACTTTAAAGAAATAATTGAATCCAAACATCTCTTGTTTTTAAATGCAGGAAACCAGAATCTAATAAAATGTAAATCAATTCAGTGTCTGCTTTGGGCTTGCAGTCTTCAGACTGTTAAAAAGAAAAATGCATTAAGTGCTGTGCGTTCCAACACCAACATCTTTATTTTCCATTGCATTCCCTTAACCCTTCAGTCTTCTGAAACCTTTTTCTTTGTGGGTGTGTGGTGAGGAGCTTCCTACCCATGTTCACCAATTCCCCTGTTCCTGCTGAGTCTTCCTGTGGGTCAGTCTGAGTGTGTTTGGCTCCTGTGCTTTGCTGATTGCAGACACTCAAGTGACACATCATAAAGCACAATTTTCTTTGGGATTTAGGACTTTGGCTCCTCAGGCCTGAAACAAACAGGCCACTGCCAATCTGACTTGGAGTATAAATAAATCCCTGAGGTTGCTGGTGTGAGTTAAAACAGAGTTTAAAGATGTTTTAGTGACATTTTCAGCCCAGTTAACTCTTGGTGCCTTTCTGGCTGCTGGTCTGACTTGCTCAGCTTAGTGCTGAGAGAGAAAGGGCAGGAGCAGGCACCTAAAACACATTAATTGTAATTTCTGGTGATTGGATGTGTTCAGTTTTACAGCCCTTATCAAAGCAGCCTGGAAAAGAGGAGTGTGTCTTCACTCAGCTCTGTTCTTACAGGCTGTACATGTGTATGGCATGCAAGACTCTCCTGTGCTCTTCTTGGCCCTTTTTTGGCTTTTTCTGTAGACAGCTTCCCCCCTGTCCTGACCTTTGGAAGCCTACAAGCTGGAGAACTGTGATGATTTAAAGAAAGCAAGTGCAGATCCGTTTTCTTTGAACATAACCATCAGATTTGCAGAAGCTTAGGGACTTTGAAGGCACTGGTGCACTGCTGTCACTGTTCTGCTGCCTAAATCCCTGAATGGGAGGGATATTGCAGAGAGCATGGTTTACAGAGTCCTGACTGAGGGAGAGACCTGAAAACAGGAACACTTTCTGACTGAAAAAGACACTTCTGTCAGGGGTGAGGGGCACGGTTCAGTTCACCCCCTGTCACTGCTGTGCCTGCGTTTGTCCTGGAGTGACAGTGAGGGACAGCCAGGGGCTGAGAGGGGGTGAGAGGAGCTGGGCCATCCCAACCCCTCAGAGCACCCCAGGCTCTGCCCTGCTGGGTGATTCAGGCTGAGGATGAGGTCTTCGAACTTTAAAACTTCCAATTCCTTTTAATTGTTTTATTTATTAATAAGTTACAGTTTCTAAATCCTGCTGCTGCCTGGTGGAGGAACGTGGGGACAGCCAGTTACTCCGAGCTGTGCCCAGGTAGATCCTGTGTGTTTACTGCTCTTTTTCCAGGTGAACTCAGAACTCCTGTCTGTGCCATCACAGGCATTTCAGCAAACTGTGAGCTCACACCCAGGGATGTGGATGAGGCAAGCTCCATTTTGTCAAAATCCTGAAAAATGCTTACTTCTACAAGAGCTGTATTAAAATGAAGCAGGGGCTCAGCAGCTCTCACAAGGCTGCAGCTTTTCCTTTCAGCAATTAAAGTTGCTGCAGCAGACACTGATGGACTGGCACTGCAGAAATCCCAGCTACATTGTCCTCTCAGGGAAGCTGCTTCTCATATAAGCAGAGAAGGATTTAATTTTACGAGGAAAACCTAAGGAATTGCAAACTAATCTCTACAACCTCCTATTTCTTCCATAATATAAAGGTTTTTAAAGATCAGGCCTTGGCACAAAGAAAAATGCTACCATCAGATCTATTAGAAATAATGACTTTGTAAGAGATAAATTTTTGCCTCATCGACTGGGATGTGAAGATATGATTTCCTTCCTTGGAATTGCTTAAGCTACAGGAATTGGAGAGCAAACATTTCATGCACTGTGATCCTCTCCCAAGTCAATATTGTCCTTTCAATCCTGAATTTCAAATTAAATATTATCCTCCCTTAAACAAAGGCATGCTTGGAAATCAATGCTGTTTGTCTTGTCTACTGTAGTTACATACACGAGTTTAATTTTTGTTATAGATGAGAAATGCTTTAGACTGAAAACTGCAGAAAGATGAAATCTTCCTCTTTTGCTGTTTCCTGGTGTCATTGCTGAGGGTGCCTGACAACAGCCACCAACAAAATCACCATTTTCGAGTGGCACCCTTGGTCCTTGCACTATCTGGCTACTATTGGGTTTTGTCTTGTGCTTTAATAAATTTATAACTAAAAGCAGAACACAGCATTTAAAAAACATTATTTTCAGCTTATCATCTGGGGCAGATTTTTTGTTGGTATAAACCTTCTTTCAGGGTTGGTGTTGGTTTTTTTTCATGGTGTTCCAGGTGAATTATTGGATATAATTAGAGCAGTGGGTCAGAGCAAGCTAAAGCAGAAAATATTCATTCAAAAAGTCCACACGGCTTGGGGGGAGGCTTGTACTACATTTATTTAATTTTATTTATTTTTTTATTTATTTAAACTGAGAAAACATCAGAAAAATAACTTCTGAAGAACGGGGAGAATAACAATACTGTTATTTGAGGGTCACTAAAAGCCCCTAGGACGTGACTGCAGGGAGAGGTTTGGCCTTGCCTGCCAAGAACAACCCTTAAACGTTCCATACTGGTTAATGAGGCCTCACACCAGTTATCCCAGCATGGCCCCACTTCCCAGCTTCGTGTCCTTCAGGGATGAGCATATCCAGGGCTTTATCCTGGTGGGTTTCTTTATTCCGTGCCCCCCCCAGACAAGCTGGCTCTGGTGCTCTCAGATCCAGCAGTGAAGCCACATGTTTTCCCAAAGAAAGTTTATTCCCACCACTTCCTGTGGACAGGAACCCATCTGGGACGTGTTTCAGGGACTCAGACCAATGATCAAGGGCTGGAGTTGAATAAACAGAAGGTAAATAGAAAATACCACACACGTGGTGAACATAAACAGAGCTACGGCCCCACAGCACAGGACCCCAGTTAATTTCTGAATTTTGCACTATTTAAGGAGAGTGGGGTTGGGTTTTGGCTTTGTCCTTTCTACTGTGTTGTGGTGAGCTCTTAGCAGTGGAAGTTACAACAGGAAACCAAGAAGGAACAAATAAGGCAAATGCAGAAGTGATTGTTTCCTGACTATTCAGAGTTCAGCACGTGGATTATCTAATTCTCTACCAGCCTCCAGTGCTCAGCCAGCTGTTCATAACTATAAAATACACATAGTGACTGCTCTCTGAGGGACAGGGATGCAGAAAAGTGAATTGCAAGTGTCTCTGTTTGAAATGCAGTCAGGCTCCTGTCCTTGGACACACTGGGGCTTCTCCATCGTGTTTGGACCCTTGGATCTGAGGATTTTCTTCACTGCCTGGACTTCCTTTTTGCTTGGGGTGGTTGTGGGCAGTCAAGGACAAAATCCACACTTGGACTTCTGGCCTGGAGACAACAGAAGCATCTGTGGGTTCTTTTTGGTTTCATGCAAGAGGCTGGGAAATTTTGGAAGCCTTTTGATGCAAGGTTAGATCCCAGATTTAACTGCACAATGCAGCAGAGCAGCTCACAGGTCCTTTCAGAGGCATAAGGGTAGTACTTGGTGTTCAGATGGGAACTCGTGTGTTGAGCCAAACCCAATTATTTGCAAATGAATCAGTGCCACACATCCTCAGGGGGAGGGCTGTAATACCAAGTGCTGGTTTCAAATGTCATCTTTTCTTTGGGAGAATTCTCTATAGATGAAGTTAGCTATTTTCAATCTAATTTTAGGCAAGCAGAAATAGGAATTCACCAGAGTTAGCAGAGAAAATTCTAACTCTGATCAAAGCCAGGGCAGAATTCACCAGAGTTAGCAGAGAAAATTCTAACTCTGATCAAAGCCAGGGCAGATTTCAGCCTGCTCCATTTTGAAAGTCATGACAATGTGAAGAACAGGCTTTTCACTAAGGTCTGGCATCGTAACCAGTGCTGGCACTCACAGGCAGTGCTTTAATTATACATTATACTAACCAGTGTGAAATACTGAGCCTTATTAAGATAGCCAAAAGCCTTCTTTAGAGTTGATTTATTAGAGCTTGAAATTAACTTTTCACAGCCCAGCTCCAAGAGATCAGTAGATACAGAGACCCAGCTGTGCCTCCAGTGAGCTCCCCATGGTTATCTGCAGTGCTCTCCAGTCCCTCCCAGTGCCCAGACAGGGTAAAACCCTGGGCAGCAGCAGCTCTCAGCCTCTTACCTCCATTAGAAACATCACTGCCGACCTTGTGCTTCCTTGGAATGGTGTCCTGGGAAAGTGGGACTTTAGGGAGCCACCTTGGGCTCTCTGGGTGCTCGGGGGTGTGGGTGGCCCAGGCTGGCTCTGCTGGAGCTGTTCCACGCTGGGCTGTTTGCAGATGAGCACTGTTGCTGCTCCTGACCCAATATTTGTCTGGGATATCAGGATATTGTTAGGAATTGTTAAAGTCCATCATCTGCAGAGGATTGCAGATCTCTGCCAGCTGAATATGGGGAGGAGCTCCCAGCCTGACAGCATTTTCAATTTTTCTCCCAGCAACCTGAACGCATTTTCACATTTCCAAACTCCCAGATGTCAGTTCTGTGGTGAAATCAGTGGATCTGGGGCTCCCACATCTTGTGCTTTGTTTCTGTTCGGTGCTGCAAGGCAAGGCAGGGTTTGGAGCTCCAGGTACTGCAAGATAAAACTTCCTCCTGTTGAGGATGGCAAAAAAGGGGGGAGCAAGGCACTCAGTGAGGGGGAGGCTGGCACAACACCTGCAGTAAATCTGCATTTAAATGGTGCTGGGGTGGGAAAGTTGTCCTGTTGTTTGGGTCTCTCCACCAACAGCACAGAGAAACGTTTTGACTTCAAAATTTGCCGTCAGGATTGCTCAGGAGGAGTCACATCTCTACATCTGTGCTTATACCCAGTGGTTCTTTGAGGTTTTAGGCTCTGTAGGTACCAAGACAGCCCTGTGCACAGGCAGTGGTGTCACAGGGGGCACCTCTGCTCTTGTTTTAGAAGTAGCTGTGACATTCCTTCGGGTGACTGATGTATCCTGTCAGCTGGGTGGGAAACGCCAAACCTCCAAGAACGTGCAGGGGAGTCGTTTGGGGTTTTTATCTCTGGTTTTTGGGCTTTTTCAATGCCTCTGTTAGGCCTGACCTGCCCCAGGAAGTCGTGTGATGAGCACCAGCCCTGCGGAAAGCAGGACACACGAACGTGGGGATGGGGGAGCAGCAGAGAGGCAGAGCTGACCCAAAGCTGAGCCACGCCAGAATGCCGCCAACTAAAAATGAAAAGGATGACTCTGCTCTCTCTGCAGGTGACCTGTCTGCACGATTTCTTTGGGGACGACGACGTGTTTATTGCCTGTGGTCCAGAGAAGTTCCGCTACGCGCAGGATGACTTCTCCCTGGATGAGAGCGGTAACGTCAGACGCGCACCGTGCTTTTATTTCATCCCCATTCGCTTGCTGGGATCTGATCATCGTGCTGCCTGCTTTTGTTCTGCTTTTTAAGACCCAGTACATGGAGTTTAACATCCTTTTGTGATACTTATCCAGTCAGCAGTATTATAATCAGGCAAATACTGACTGAGGTAGCCCAAGTCAGAATGAATTAATCCCGACAGCATTTGGACATTTACTGCAAAATCTGGGAGTGTTTATACTTTCAATTTTCTCCGGTCACAGTCAGATAGATGCATTTTCCTTGAGAACGAATCATCCTTATGTAGACACATGCATATTAGAAATGGAAACAAGCAACAGTTGAAAAGAGAAAATCACATTTGCACTGCTTACTTCTGCTGATTCAAAGAGCTGGGCAATAATTCCCTTTTTGGGGGCAGGACTGGGACAGCACCACTTTTTTTCCTTCCTACACTGCCAGCAGAAGTCTGTAATAGTGTGAGTCTCTGTGATCAATTAAGCCATGAAATCTTTGATTTTACAGAATATACAGAGCTTGCTTGTAGGACACACCACCCACCCCACCTGGCAACTGCACCCACCTGTCTGCAGGTGCCAGTGGGTGCAGCATGAGGAAATTAATGTCCTTTTAACCATTTAAACAAAAAAAAGTGGTCTCCAAGCATCTAGGTTCATTTCCCAAAGCTCTAGGTGTGCTGTGTAAGGAACAAGCCCCATCCTGTCCTTTGTGCTGCAAGCTGCCTCTCTGTTGAGGACCAAAGAGGATTTTTTCTGGATGCCAGGAAGTCAAGCAGCCTCTAATCTCCAACCACCGTGGTTTTTATGACTCCTTTGCAAGCCTGATTTTATTTTAGTGCTGGTACTCCTGACCTGTGTACTCCAGATGAACCCATTTGATGGTCTTGGGTAATTCAGAGAAAGTTTCCAAGGTTCAGCTGAGACTTTGCAGGCAGAGAAAAAAGCCCGTGTCAGGCTGGGGAAGTGATCTGTAAGCTGAGCTTCACGTTGTTTTTTAGCACTCAGCAGTTGAGTCAGCTCCACAGGGAGCTCCACGCTGGAAAACAGCTTGGATGCAGTCCTGGCACAACAACTGGATGGAAATCCCAGCTCTCTGCCTTCACTTCTGCTCACTGCTCCCTTCTCCAGCCTGGATTTCTGTGGCAGGAAGAAGCCAAGTTTGCTGGTGGGAAGGCAGCAGGTAGCTCCAGAGGCATTTCCAGGGGAGCCTTGCAGCTCTCAGGAAGCCTCAGCACCGTTTTCCCACTGTGCACCCATCACCCTTCCCGGTCCCAAGGCAGATGCTGCCAGGAGAGCTGTAAATCCTGAGGTTTTGCAGATGAGAGTCACTTACTAAAACCTCCTCTGTCATGGGGAAATTTCTCCTGCCTGTTTGGATGACCCACAGCAGGATTGCTGGTTATGATGTTCACTCTGGCAGGACATCAGGAAACAAAAAGAGAAGCAGCACAAGAGAGGATTATGTCATCTTTTTCCTCCTGGCTGCCCACCACAGCTTCCACCCTCTAATCCCTGCTGCTGAGCACCTTCCAGATGACATTGCTCTGTCCCTTTTGTACCCACTGGTTTCAGCATCGTGGAAATGTCACACTCTGGTGACATTTAGAGGCCTTTTTACATCAACCTCAGCACAGCCAGGTTTCCACCTCCTGCAAAAGCTCAGGGATTGCCTCTCGTGTACTGACACTTGCCAAGGGCTGAGCTGGAGGAATTCCTCAGAGTCAGCCTTTCTGTGCTGGAAAATGCAAAGCCAGGTTTCCTTCCAAGGAGTTACTCCCCTGGGAAGAAGATAAATTTGGAAGCTCGTGCAAAGACCTAACATGAAGTATTTTTACTTTTTAGGTTTATTTTTTTTTAGTGAGTAATTCAGGTGACTAAACACAGCTGCCTGACACCCTTTGAGTTCCTTCACAACATCAGTGCTGCTCTTCTTGTATAAAAAATTGGGGCTGTATTGGTGCTGGACCTCTACAAGCCTTTCTGTGACATCACCTGTGAGAATTCAAGTATTTTTGAAGGAAAAAACCCACAACTTTTCCTATCCCTGATTTACAGTTTCCAAAATTGATTTAGCAGGAGAGAAAATGAGCTGACTGCAGGTTTAATTCTTGCCATGCAGCATCCCTGGAGCACAAGGGCTCCTCTCCTCACATCCTTGTGCTGCATGACCCAAGAGCAAAACTCTCTCTCAAACCATCTGGAAGGAGCAGAGATGGACCCTTGGCTGGCTGAGAACGAGGAAAGCCTGGGGAAAAATTTAAGGCTATTACATTTTCGTAGATACGCTGATATATAATTAAATAAGGCATACATTTAGGTCATACAGCTTGCTTTCTGTTGACCAATTATTTATCTGCTCTGTGCTGCCCTAATTCCACTGGGGACCCCATTCCAGGGGGTCCTCAGGGTGGAGCATGTGGGGCTGAGCTGAACTTTGCCACCAAAAACTGCCTGCATGTGGAACACGTAATTCACCTCTGTAAAAATGCCACATTTGTCACATCTTGGTGAGAACAAGCTGCTGGAGGAGATGAGGTGGGAGCAGCTAACATTTGACAAAAAGGAAATCACTTTTTTATTGCCTTCTTCTTAACTGGGTTAAGTTAATAACTTGAGGGGTGGAAAGTTCTTTTTTCTTTAGCTCTCAGTGTAAATAAAGCCTGGTTCTGAAGATCAGGCGTGCCTGAAATCCTGGGACACGTGGAGGTTTGTTAGCATTTCAGTTCCCCTCTGCAGGACCCTGTAGATCATGTTTACATTTTCCACTCTTCCTGGCCTATTTATTTTTTAAGGAAGCACAGTTGGGGGTCTCATCTGCTCACGTCTCCCAGTACATAAATCTGCTGGGCTTGTTTATACAAACCTTGCTGAAAGGGCCGAGTGGCCAGCACAGAGGATGTGCTTTGTAAAACCATTTTGTCTCCTTTGCTTTCTGCATCTGAGAAGTTGCAGCTTGTTGAGGACGGAGGAGGCTGATCCCAGCTGGGTGAAAGCCTCCTGGGACAGCTGCCCCATCTGCCACTTGGAGGCTTTATTTACATCACACCATGAGCTGTTTGCTGCCTTTCTGCACCTGCAGAAAGGGCACTCATCATTCCTGTCACTGGGTCTTCATGGAAGGGTTACAGCAAATTAACTGGGTTTTCTTGGCCTGGGTGTTCCTCAGTCAGTGTGGATCATTTCCATTGTGCCCATGAGAGCCAAGGGAAGGGGAAGGGCAGAAAAGGCTTGGCAGGACAAGGTAGGAGCCAGCCTGACACCCACAGAGCCTCAGCACCTCCTCCAGAGGAGCAGAGCTGTTCTCTTTGCCCTCCCCTTGAAGAGGAGGACTTGAAGAGTGTCCTTTCAGCCCCCGAGGACAAGGGGTGACATCAGCTTTTCCCTGCCCCGGGTATTTCCTGCATCTCTCTGCAGACCAAGCACCCAGCTGCCCGTGGCTGTTTCCCACCAGGCAGCAGCAGGGCCATAACCAGGGGGGTTTGTGTTTCCCCAGAGTGCCGGGTGATGAAGGGGAGCCCAGCAGGTGCCACGGGCAGCAAATCCTCCCCCACCCCTCAGAAGAGCTCGGCCAAGAGCCCCGCGCCCATGCGCCGCAGCAAGTCCCCGGCCGATTCAGGTAACCACCAAGATGGTGAGTGATTGTTCCTCCGTGTCTGCCTTCCTCTGTGCCCCAGGGAGAAGCACAAACTCCCTGTGTTTGCAGGGGAAACTCGGGTGTCTTCTGGAAACAAGAAGCTAATAAATAAATGTTGGGAAGGAATGTCCCGCTCGGTGAAGTGCGGCTGTGGCTTGAGGTTGTTCCACCCACCGTCTCACAGCCTTCTCCCCCAAAAATATTTTAAAGGAAGTTTCTATTCCCCAGGCAGGAAATCAAGGCCCACAGTGCTCCCAGATGGTCCCTGCAGATACAGAGTGATTTAGGGTCACCTCCTGTGCAAAGCAAATGGTGATCATTGCTCAGGTCAGGAGCGGCTCCTTCCAATCGTTATTTAAAGGAGACCAGAGACCTTGCAACTGCAGAACTGGTGATGGGTTTATTGATGTGGCACTCAGGCACTCATTCAGGAATGGAAGAGAGGGAAAATGGGAGTCCTAATTTGCTGCAGCAGCTTGCACCATTTGAAATGCCTCCCTCCTTCAGTAGCCCCTGGGTTGGCAGCACACGTGGAGAGCTGCAGAGCTGTCAGTCCAAGGCTGGGCTGCAGTAATATTGCAGTAATCCTGGTAACTGAGAGTTTTTAGTGTCATGGAGAGTTTCTGGCACTGTGATTGATCCCTCACCTGCCTGCCTGTTCTGTTCCAAAAGAGACCCAGATGTGGCCTCTGACTGAAATGGCCAAATCATCAATTAAACATGTCAGAATTCCAGCAGAGCTTGGCAGCTTGAGTTCAGGTGTCCCACAGCATCAACACAGGTGATACAAACCAGAAATGCCTTTTCACCATCATGCTGCATATTGCATGGGAACATCACACAACTGCTGACCATCAGCAGGAATGGGATTATTAGATAGAAAATTCCCTTGGCAGCAGTCAGAAGGAGTTCCCCCAGGAAGCAGTTCATTTGTCAGGGAGTGTGGGTGTTCTTCAGCTGCCTAAAGAGACAGTGTGAAATTGGTTGGCACATGCCAAGACCGTATTTTTTAAAAAATTATTTCTCTCTGTGGTGATCTTGCATTCATAAAGTTTTTCTCTGAGATTCCATTGCTGGCTATTCTCAAACTCAGGCTTCCCATAGCTGAACCACTTTCACAATCCCAAATGTGTGCTAAAGCTGTGTGGGCACAGTGCAGGCACGATGGGGAACGTGATGTTGATTCACAAAAACCCAGAAGTGACATTCAGTGATGTGGGAGTCAGCTCATGCTTGAGCAGCTTTAAACCTTCTCCACAAGCATCAGGTGCTGATTCCCACCAGAAGCAGAGTTTACTGCAGGAACACAGAGTTTAATATGAAATGGCAATTATTGTGTGCCTGATTGAACTGATTTTAACCAGGCCCAGGATGGTGACTCATCTGATGAGCTTTAATGAACACACTTAGCAGAGCTTTTCAGGGGGAGATTAAAACAACCAGAAAGGCTGAATAATAACCAGTTCCTGGAGTTAAAGTCAGTAATGAAGAGCAAATCAGGTTTCTTTAATCTGTCCAGACAAGGGTCTTTCGTGCTTTCCTGTAATTTTAATAAAGGAAAAAAAATGGCACTTGTCCTGCTTAATGAGAATAAAGAAGACTGAGCTCTTTCAGTACTGAAAAATAGAAGACTCTTGTTTTCTCAGGACAGAGAGAAAAAAATACCATTTTGTATTCTTGTATTGAATTGGTAATAAATTAAGGGGATTTACACATCTTTTAAGAATCAATATTTACATTTAGATGGGATTTTGGAGTTATTACATTCAAAAAAGCAAAGAAAGCTGAATGAAGTCTGATTAATAAAAGATGATCTGACCTATTTTTTTTTCGCTACAGGATCTCACCCATTTAATACATGAAACTATTTAAAAGCAGTTTTACTTCAAATACATGCAATATTTCTGCTATGTGTTTGCTCTCCTAACATTCATACCTTTTGTCTTTGTTGTCTTTCACTCTGCTGTGGTTGTCATGTGGAAACTCACAAGAGTTCCCTTGGTTTTGTGTTGTTTCTCTTCTTGCCAGCTCTTTTCTGTGTAGGTTTCTGTATCCTTTTTTCCCACCAAGGTCTCCAAGGCCACTGTGACACATCTGGGCACTGATGTCCGTGCAGGTTTGGAGGTAAATCTTTGGGTGAGAGGAGTCTGAACCCAGCTCACAGGAAGGTTTCAGGGCCTCACTGTGAAAAGCTCAATCCCTTCAGGCAGCCAGAGCCCTGCAGCTCCCAGGATATCCAAACAAGTGAGGTAGCAAAACCCACAGAAGCAATTTAAACACTGTTTTCTTGGCACTGTGCTTTTCTCTTACCATGCAGTCATTTAAATGAATGAATGGAAATTAAATGAATGAATGCAGAACAAAGAAGTGTCTTCTATAAGGAGAAGGGAACACCCCCCAATCCTTGTATCCCCAAGGGAAATCCTTTTTCCCTTCCCTCACTAACGCCCAACCCATATCCATACTTCCTTACCAATGCCAGTGGATTTCTGGCAAAATTGGAGTTACAAAGCTTCTATGTATTTCTAGCCTTAATTTTTCTTCCCAGCTTTGCTAAAAGACACAGCTTAGAGCAGTGAAATCCATACCAAACCACACCTGCAGGGCACCATGCAATTCCTCCTCCTAACAGGACAGAGGAAAACTGGGCATAAGGAGAGAAGTCTGTGTGCTTCTGCTCTGATCCGTGAGATTTCAGTGGAGTAGGGTCAGCATGGTTGGCAAAATTTCTTTGACAGACTGCTCCAGTAAGGAGTCAGACTAAGCACAAGCCAGAGCTAAATCTCAGGGGGGAAATACAGGAGAGAAAAGGATGATGTCATTTGCCATTCTTTCTTTGTTATAAAAGCATGAATTTATCCTAGGCTGACTGATGTACCAAACAAGGGTTCAGTTGTATAAAAATGTGTGCTGTGATGGGAGAGCTGATGATTTTTAAAAGCAGGACAGAGTCACAGGTACCTGAACTGAAATTTGCAAATGTCTTTGCCTTGACTTGGCTCGGGGAGAATACGAGCAGGGCTCTGAGGCTGCTGCAGGACCTTGATGTCTTAGGGCACTAATGGCCAGAGGGCAAAGGGACATTCGGGGACAGAAAGCACATTCAGCAGGCAGCAGCAATTAGCAAACAGACCCGGAGTGTCTGTCTGTCCTGGCTGCAGGGCTGCTCCCAGGGGGCATTATGGATGAGTGTGTCCAAAGGCAGCAGATGTCTGGGCAATGCCACACGGGACAGAGCAGCTTGTCCCCTGCTTGTCCCCTGCTTTTCCCCTGCTTGTCCCCTGCTTGTCCCTGTGCCCTGCTCGCTGCCACCCCCGGGGCACACCCAGGTGAGATCCCCTCACCAACCACGGGGGGAAAAGGGTGCCTGCACTGCAGAGCTGAGTGCCTGGAAGTTTGGAGGTGCCTGAGCAAAGGATGCTTGTGCAATCTGAGTTCTTCCACTCCTGGGGCTTTATTCTTGTCCTGAGGGGCAGGATGGCTCGTGCTCTCTGAACAAGCTGCTGTTGCTGCATCTGCTTCCTGCTGTCCTTGTTCTGCTTGTTCCCTTTCTTGATTTCCTTGGTGGCACTTCAAACCCTGACCTGGAGACAAAACTACCCATGGATTTCATGCTCCTTCCTCTCACTCTTGTGGTGTATGGGCTCCTCAGACTGGGATCTCATTTGCAGGGTCCTGGGAACCCCAATCAAGCACGGATTATTAGCCTTATTTAACAAATTAGTAGAAATTAATATCTCCACACAATTTGAGCACTCACTGTGAACCTCGGGCCTTGCTTTTTCCAGTTCTGTTTGGGGACAGAAACTGAGTTCAAAAGATGGATCTCACTAACCTCATTTGCAGGTCTTGGTGCTTATCACCACTGGAAATTGGGATCCAGAGCCCAGTCATCCCAGCAAACACAAACAAAGCTCAGGGAACCATTCCATATGAGAAATCTCACTAAAAAAGGGCCTTAAAAAAGGCTGAAGAGGGACTCTTGACAAGGGTGTAGAGTGACAGGACAAAGGGGGAATGGACTTGAACTGAAGGAGGGCAAGTTTAGATGTTAAGAAGAAATTCTTTCCTCTGGGGGTGATGAGACCCTGGCACAGGGTGCCCAGAGCAGCTGAGGCGGCCCCTGGATCCCTGGCAGTGACCAAGGCCAGGTTGGACACTGGGGCTTGGAGCAGCCTGGGACGGTGGAAGGTGTCCCTGCCCATGGCAGGGGGGGGATGGGATGGGCTTTAAGGTCCCTGCCAACCCAAACCATTCTGTGATTCTAAAATATCTGTGGGGGAAGCAGACAGAGAACTCAATTCATCTGGATCCCTCATCTCAGGCATGACAGGAATGTTCCCCATCCTCCCTCTCATGTGCTGGGCAAGGCTGATTTCTCTCCTGGGTACAAACTGCCCCGTGCACGGGGGGAGGTGAGGATCCTGTGGAAAAAGGTGCACGTGCTCTAAAGGCTGTGACATGTGCACTTTAAGGTAAATTGATGTTGCAGAGCAAATACAATGCCATCAATAAGCCAAAATACACAAAGAATTTGGCTGGGGAAACCCCAAAGAATTGAAATGAACGCTGGTTCTAAAGAACAGTTCCCAATAGCTGAGTGTAGGTGAGATGCTGAGCCACCCTCAATCATCAGCAGATTTCAGTGGAGCAGCAGTGTCATGCACCACCTGGGACCTGCTCTTTGCCTCCTGATATTTTCTTGCATTTCAGTTCAAAGGAAATGCAGGCAAGTTTGCTTATGAGCAATTCTTCATTAGCAGGCAGAGAAAATTAAACTGGGCTTCTTCATTGCTGCTCCTGCTGCAAAATTCTGCTGTATTTGTGATGATATCCATCTGTCTCGTTCCATTTCTGATTTGGATGTCACATCTGGTTTTTTGTTGATGCTCATAAAATATTTACATCCCTGCTGTAGCACTTAACACTCTCATTGTATTAGGGAATTTCTGTCCTGCCCTGCAGCAATTACATCCATTTTGCTGTACACTGGCTCTGCTGTTGTTCCAGTCTTGTTTGTGGAAGGGAAATTGGGGTTTCTTGCAGAGTTGTTGGGTGGCATTCTTCAGCTTAGGAAGGATCAGTGACAACTGGAGATAAAGAAAGAGGCATTGTAGAAATTGGAAATGGATTCTAGCTAATGGAGATTATATCAGTCCTCTTGTTCCCCACATTTTCTTTAATAGGAAACACAAGTTCACTCAGTGAAATAAAACATAAAAGAGATCCAAGTTCTTTTTTACTGAATTGCCTTCATTCTTTGGCATATAGTTAGAGAACTCTCCTTTTTTTCCCCACCAGCCTGGAGGGCAGCTCATTTTGTGGAGTTGCACAGCTCAGTGCAGGGGCCAGCAGGAAACAGCTTCTGCCTGCCCAGAACAGGTTTTTTCCCCTATCAGTAAAGAATGGTCTGAGTGGGACATAGAGGTGAAATGTCACGCTGGTCCCCAATTATCCATAAATCATTATTTCTTCTGCCTTTTAAAAATACCCATTTCCTCAGCAAGGTGCATTTGTGATGGGAAAAAGCTGTGTATGATGAATAACCTCCTCTTTCAACAGAGGAGGGAATGCATGGAGGTGATGGATGTGAAGGCAGAGGAGCCACATCACCGTGAATTTGTTGCATCCGAGCTGCTTTAACGTGCTGGCAGCTCCTCCTTTGCCCCGGGGTTTCTTTTCCCACCTGTTTGCCCTCTGCCTTTGTGCAATCCTGAGCTCCCCCGGTTTGTCACAAGGAGGTGGCAGAGAAGAGGAGTGAGGCTTTCTTAGGCATTAAAGCAAGAGCTGTGCTGGTTTTGCTCTTAAAAATACAGCATTCACACATTTTACTCTCCAATACTTTATACACTTCTTCAGTCTCCTCCAGACACTCAAGTACTTGATGAGTTTTATGTAATTGATTTGCAGATTCAGCTGTTACAATTGAAAGCATAATTCCATCTTGATCCCACTCACAGCAAACTCCAGCCAGGGCATTCCAGGCTGCTGTTTGTCTCATTTTTAATGTCTATAATTGACATCTGACATTGCTTGGGTAGGATTCAGGGTATCTTCAGCCTCTGGTCTCCAGTCATGCCCTTAAACAAGTTTGAGAACACAGAAATTGTCTTTCTGTTTTTCTGGTGATGTGTGCCTTGGATCGACTTGGTGAATATCTGTTGTGTGAAATATTGCTCCCTCAATTTATTTTGTATCTCACTGTATTTTGTATCTCACTGTATTTTGCATCTCACTGTATTTTGCAGTCACCCTGAGCAGCAGAAATCCTTGAGTTATGTTTATAGCTATGCTGTTCATTTTTTGGTTTGTTTTTTTTTCTCCTGCCTAACATGAACAAACCATGATTTTAAGCGTTTTGGAGACCTTCCATCTCCCAAAAGGAGAAAGACCTTCCCCTTGCCTGCCTGATTTGCAGCTTGTGTCTTGTTTTCTGCCAGCAAACGGGACCTCCAGCAGCCAGCTGTCCACACCCAAATCCAAGCAGTCCCCGATCTCCACGCCCACCAGCCCAGGCAGCCTCCGGAAGCACAAGGTATTACGTTTCTTATACCTTACTACACCTCCTTCTGCCTCAGCCCATCATGTTTGTGGGACACTGAAGTCATGGCCATATCCTCTGGAAGAATGACAGCAACTCCTGATGTTCAGACAGTGGGGTTTGGCCCTTTACCTGTAAAAGCTGTCCTTCTGGGCAAGGTGGTGGCCAAGGCACTGGCCTGACTCCTCCCCTGGAGTTGTTGATGTGTGCTGGAGACCATCCAGAGGGATCAGAGGAGACAACTTAACCACGAGCTTGTGCCACTATTTGAAAACATCATTGATGGATGTGGTTTCATGTAAAGCCTCCTGTCCTGAAAAGCCCCAAGCGCTGGCAAATCAGGCCCATTAAACAGCAGAAGCAACACAAATGTTCCTGGAGCTCAAGGACACCACTTTAACGATGCTCCTCAAGAATTTAAATTTTTTCAATTATTTAAGGCCCTGCTCTGTTTTGCAGGAAGCAGGTGATTCTTACAGCTGGTGTGGTAATTGTGGTGTGGGACAGTAGCTGGTCACAGACAGCGTGGCCAACAGGTAGCACAGCATCCTGGCAGAGATCAGGAAACCTGTGCTGGCTCGTGTTTAATTCATGTATTGATTTATTTAAAAGGTAGAGCAGCTGTCACAGCTTTTTCAGTTCCTGTTATTCAGGGCCCCTCGGTGCTGAGTTCTGACTTTCATTTCCGTGGGCCTTTGCAGTTCTGGAGTAGCCCAATGCTGCTTCCAGCACTTTTCACTTGATCTGGGAACTGCAGCTCGGACACAGATGAAGGCGTGAGAGGAAGGGGGAGGTTCTCTTTACTAAATGTACCTCTGAGCCCGACTTTGAAAGCATGGACTCAAGGTTTTTGAAGAGTAATTTAAAAATTCTGGTGGTGCTGAGGTTTTGCAGTCAGCAGCCACGTGGAACCCACCGTGGGCCAGACTGCAGGGGCTGAGCCAACTCTGTTTAACAAAGGCATAGCTGAATCCAAATGAAAACTCTGTTTTCCTCGGGACCTCCCTCTGTTCTCAGCTGCTCAGTCTGAGAAAACACACCAAATTTAACACAGTGTGTCTGGATTTATTATTAATTTATAATCAAGAAGGGGATCTGGCCCATGGTCTGAGTTCATGGGTTCAGCAGAAGTAATGCTGCAAACTGCATCCTTTGCTTCAGCATCAGGGACACAAAATATTTTCCAACTTTCCATTTCATTTCGAGCTTTGGAGATGAGGATTTGTTTCTTAAGTAAAACTCAATGTTTTTAATGTTTTTAATGTTTTATGTGTGTTTTCAGCTGGCTGATTTATGACTTTCCAGTGTAGCCCTGAGACCATTTGTAATAGATGGTGACTGCTGAGGGCAAAGCCAACCCAGCTATGATTTTCTCCACTAAGTTAAGCCAATCAGCAAACAGAAATGTAGCATTTTAGGCTACCAGAATATTCATGCATCACTGTCTTTCTCCCACGAGCAATTTCCTGCTTATGATGAAATCGCTTTTCTTTTTTGCCCTTAAAGCCTCAGTGATAGATGCTTAGGTTGAGTTCACCACAAAGCCCTATTTTACTTCTTCTTATATCAAGATTTCTGTGAGTTTCCTTCCTGAATATTTGGGTTTTTCTTCATTTTGCTCCCAGTTATTACCTGTGTGTGGGTCAGAGTTCAAAAAGGTCCCAGGAGAGCTTTAGCCCTTGAGCTGCTTCCTGTACCTTGTCCCACACAGAACTTTAAACAAGTGGAATAAAATGGTTACCCCAGAAAGGGACACTGGAAAAGCTTTACATTAAGCATTTGATCCAAATAATAAACTTGGGATTATTTTATTAACCTTTTCCAACTGATTAGAAGTTACTTAAATAATAAACCATGGAATGTGATTTTCCTGGGGATTTGTCCTGAGGGCAGCTGTCAAACCAAGGTAAGACTCTTCATTGTGGACTTAAGTTTAGAGAGAGGTGTTTAAGGCAAGGTGCTGCTCTTTCATGCATGTGCTGGACTGGACACATTGATCCAGAACAATAAAAAACCACTTCTCATATGATGCATTTACGGGGAGCCAGGTATCATAAGCTCCCCACAAGCGAATCACCTCTGGGTTTGGCCTGCAGCCCTAGAAAAGGCTTAAAAACATTAGCAAGATGGCATTAGAGGAGGTGTTTGGAAAGCAAAAATGTTTTAATTAAGATGAAAACAACAAACTCTACAAAAGAGAAAAGCCATGCCAGGTGCAAGGGGGACCTTTGTGCTTGCTACAACACCCCAAAAAGGCCCCAAGAGCTTCTGTGCTCTTTTAGGTAAGGACTGAGGCGGGATTCTTGGCATCCTGCCCAACACAAACAGTAACAGGGCTTGAGGTACAGTTTCAAGGATCCAACAGGTGTCTCTGTGCTGGATCACAGCCAAATAAGGTATCAAAGTGTCTGGTTTTTTACCTTTTAAGTGAAACAAAGGGTGAAACCCAAATCCTTCCCTAAAACGGAAACCCCTCCTACTGAGGGGGTGCAAACCCCCCATGTGAGGTGCAGGCCTACACTGATACTTATCCCCCAACACTCATCAGGAGCTCTGCAAGGAGCCTGCCTTGATGTTAGCCTGGAATTCTGGGGAGCCCAGCCCAGTCACCAGTGCATTCCACCCTCTGAGCTGCCCAGAGCTGAGCCACTCGGCTGCTTCCTTCTGCGTGGCCAAGGGTTGTTGCAGCAGCCCTCTGGTTAGAGGGTACAAATGAGTCAAGACACAGACTTGGTTTTCACAGCATGGAAAGGGTCCTGATTTTTTCCTCTTCACAGCTCAGCCATCCNCAGACTGTGACTGAAGGATTTTACCTGGCTAGACTGTGACTGCAGGGATTGGTTTGCAGGCTTTGACTGCAGCTTTTACCCAGCCAGGCTGTGACTGCAGGGATTGGTTTGCAGACTGTGACTGCAGACTTTCACCCAGCCAGGCTGTGACTGCAGGTTCCAATACCAGGCTCTGACTGCAGACCCAGATTGACCTCACAGCACCAATTCTCTCTCCTCAGAATTCTTTTTTTTTATGCTCCTCAAGGTTCCTCCTCTTCAATGATCCTCCCCTTACCAGCTAACCCCCTCTTTGATCACACCCATAGCTGTGAGGGCAAGGCTGTTCCCACGCCTTGGGAATTAACACAGCTGCCATGTATTGGAGGCAAGATTGCCTTCAGCACGATCTCTCTCTGTCTTCCCACAAAGGCTGGGAGCTGGTGGTGAGGGTTAACGTTTTCTCCTTTCTCCCTACAGGACTTGTACCTGCCTCTGTCTTTGGATGACTCGGATTCCCTTGGAGATTCCATGTAGAGCGACGCGGAGCGAAATGTCCAGATTGCATTTGGGATTCAGCAAAGTACCTCTGCCAAAACAAGCAGATAGGTGACTGGTGCTTTCAAGTCAAAGGACACACGGTTAAATGTCATTTTTGTTCTGTGATTTCTCCTCTCTGTGCCACAAACCAACACCTGCCAGTCTATAGAGATAGAGGGATACCATTCTTCTAAGTTACAGGGATGCAAAATGGGCATTGTGAGAGATTTGGGGCCGACGTGCCAACGATTCTGTGCATTTCCCGTTTTCTTCTATGATTTCTTCTTCTGCTGCAACCATGTGGTTTTCCTAGTGTTAGTAGAGTAGCTCCCCTGGAGGTGTGCAAATGGACCCCTTGCTGAGCAGTTTGCAAGCTGGAGCAGAGCAGATGATGTTCTCCACCTGTGCAAACTGCCAGCCTCTGCCAGCTCACCTGCTCCTCATTCACAGCCCCAGTTTTGGCACCTGCATTCTAAAGAGTCTTAATTCCATTGTGGAGGGCAGGAAGGGAGTTTCTAGTTTGATGCTTAATATGCCAGCAGAAGCTTGGATGAGATTAGGAAGGATTGTGTCAGATGCTAAGTAAGGTTAGTACAATAATTCAAATTATTCAAATATTGTTTGGGATTTTTTTTTAATAATTAAACAAAAAAAAATGTAAATCAGCAGAGTTATCTGGAGTAGAACACCTTCCATATGTAATCCAAGGATGCTGCTAGCTGGTAACAAATATTTATACCTCCCCTGTGGTATCTCTCTATCTCTGTTTGTAACAGTAATGCCTTGTGAACAGCCAACACTGAAAACACTGTGAGAATTTGTTTTCAGGTTTGACACCCTATAGGTCACTTTTTATAGCAAAAAATCAATACACTTTTTATAAAGGAAAATCTTGTATCTGTGTTTTGGGAGTAAGGATTCAAGCTCCTTCTTTTTTATAAAAGCTGGTAATTTTTTTTGTTTAAAAAACACATTCAGAAAAAAAAAAAGTACAAAAAAAACCAACCACAACTGCAGAACAATAATAACAGCAACTCAGTTTAGAAATCTTGTCATCACTGCCAAAACAGACACATGTGTGGGGGGGAAACAGTCAATTCAAAATATTGAATGTTTTGATAGTTTTTGTAATGTTTAAGACTTCGTATTTGGTTTTTTACACTTCAGTATTCCTAACTATGGCCAGATTCTCTACTTAGATAACAAATGAAGTGTTCTAAAATCAGTATTTTAAGAAACTCTTCTATCTGAGAAAAACAAACTCGCTGTATTTAGAGAAAGCTTTTGCTTTTATTAATCAGTAATGCCTCCTCCAGAACGCAAAGTTCATCTCCTCACGCAGGGCTGGTGGTTTTTACTGCGCTGAAGCTTTGTCCTAGGCCAGCTGCCATTGCCTCCCTCCCTCGTGGAATAAGCTTTGATGAAACTGATTCTTGCAGAACTTTACCTAAATGAAATCTGTGCAATCAAGTCTTTCTTTGTTGCTCTATTTGCCATTTTTTTTTTCCCAACATAGACACCTACTCCCTGTTGCCTTGTAACCCCTTGTGACTAGGATGGATTTTGTCCTTGTGATGTTTGATGCTCCATGAATGCTGGGTTGTTCCCAAAGCCACTCCACGTTTTGTTTGCTTGCATTGCTGGGATGAAACAATCTGTGCAGGCTGCATCTTCCGAGGCTCGTGTGATCATTCTTACAATGCAACTTTTTAAAAGAGATTTATCAGAGAGAGGCCAGGATTGGGAATTGTCAAGGGGTCAGAGTAATCGTGCACCAAATTTGCACCCAGTAGTCTTAGTGCATGATAATTTACACCCGGAGTTTTGCACAAGAAACCATTTTTTCTCACTGATAACTTCATTGGATTGAGTAACTCTCTGACTGCACAACTGCTAAATGGTCATTTTAAATATTGTAAATAGAATCCTGGGGTTAGTTCACAGGCTAAGGGCTCGTGTTGAGGGTTTGTGGGGGGAAGGATGGTGCTGTGGACAAAGCTTGGGTGCAGCAGTCAGCACACCTCTCAGCCCTTGGCATTGCTGAATTTCGTGTCTGAATGGGAGCAGGTCTCTGAGTAACCCTGTGCCTCAATCTGTCTGTCTGTCCCTGCAGGGACAGCTCTGTTCTACCTCACTGGGGGTTGTGAGGCCAAATGTTGGTTAACATTTGTCAAGTGCTTTCAGATCCTCTAACAGAAGGTGCTGAAATATTCTGGGTGCAGATTTGGTTATGGGTGCTAATTTTTGGCTGTTTAATCCTGTGAGTGCTACTGTAGACACTGGTCATGAGCAAAAAGGACTTTTTTAAGCATAAGGATGTCAAAGGCCTTGGTTATGCTAATAACAATATTGTTCATCAGAGCTTTTGTCTTAGGGAAAGCTTTAGTGGGACAGATAATTTGACATTGTTCCCCCTGTCCTGTTGGGGGAAATCTCAGTTTCCCTCCCTGAGTCTCTTTCCAGGGAGCCTGAGCAGCAGCCATGGATGGACTGGAATTGCAGCCCAGGGTGTTGTCACATGGTGACAGAGGCCATTCCTGTCACAGTCAGGGTGAGCCTCTCCTGCCACCTTTCCTCAGATGGACCAGGAGACCAGCCATGCAGTCCCATCCAGGTTCTCTTGCTGCTCAGTGCAGGACACTCACCCACATCCACCAGGAATCCCAAATCCTTGCTCTCCTGGGCTGCTCTCTGCAGCCTGAGCTGCTGGAGCTGGTGGTGGGAGGAAAGGGATCTGGGAGATGCTTTCACCCAGTGTCTGTGAGGGCAGTTTGTGTAAGAGACAGCAGGATCCCACGGGAGGAATGATCCTTTGTTTGGATGGCTGTTGAGAAGGGTTCCTTTCCTTCCTGCCAAAAGCTCTCTGGTTATTTGGAGATGCTTTTCCTGGTGGAGCATCACTAAGGAATCACTGAACTCTTCCTCCTGAGCTGCCCCTGGTGACACATCTAAAACCTGATCCTGCCAGCTCTCCCTTGGGAGTGCTGCTTTGTTTGCATGAGGATCATCCTGTGGTGGGGCTGAGCCCAGCAATTCCTTCAGGGAATTAGGGGGACCTTGAAAAGGCCTAAAAGAATAATAAAAAAAATTTGTTCCGTGGGAAAAATAGCCATTCAAACCAGCAGAAGCCACAAAGAAAACAGGGTATGAGGTCAAACTCCCAAGTTTTAAGAAGCAATTTTCTAGGTAGAAATGCCTGGGCAGTAGAAGTCAGTGAGCATTTCAGCTGTAGCATAGAGTGAAGTCTGTATTAATGCCAATATTGCATGAGTTCTTGTACAGAAATGCATGTGGAATGTTACATACGCTCAGAACTAGTTATCTTTGGCTTTGTAGGATCCCCTGTCTAGATTTGAATACAAAGAGAAACAGTGCACAGGCATCAGACCTTAGTTACCCAAACACAAGGACAGCCTTGATTCAGGAAAGAACTTAAAAACTTAAATTTTAGCACGTGCTTTACTCCTGTTGACTTTTCACGAGACTAAGCTTGGGTTTGGTCAGAAAGCTTTCCTGAACTGCTGTGAATTAGTAATTACTTCCAATACACTATAGCAATTCCAGACCCTGTGAGATCCTGGAGCAGATGAGAGTAATTCCACTGTATACTCCAGAGTTCACCTTTCATATTTTTTATTTTTTTTTTACATTTACAAGCACATAAAGCTCCACATGATATGAGGATTTGCCATGTTAATTCTGCTATAAAAACCCTGTCTAATTTGCCTCATGAGGCTGCCTTCAGCGCTTTCAGAGACTAATTGAATCACTGAGACTATATTGTTTTAAAACAATGCAGTATTTAAAAACAAATTGGAGACACTCTTAAAGTAGCAGGGCTTTGTTTCTTTGAAGTCTGCCTTTATCAGTATAATTTAGCCAATTTGCATATAAAGATCCCTGTTTCAGGCACAGTCATTAGGAAGGAATAGCACAGACTGAGGGGTTTAACATTTTTACACTCAGGTGATGGTCTTGACTGTAGAAAATGAGAGCAATGCAGCAAAACCTCCAGCCTTGGGATTTTTATCACTTGTAAAGCATTTACAATCCTGGAGTTTCTGGTTTAAAGCTTCATTTGGTGCAAGATTTGGAGCTAGTTCAGTTCTACCAGCTAAATATCTTGAAGTGATTTGGAAAGAGTTTGATAATGGGATTTTACTTTGTGGTGGGAGCTGGAAGCAGCTTTTCCCTGACACTGTCTGTGTTTCCAATATCTGCACATTATTTATGGTCTTCTCAGGAGCTAGAAACACTAATTGTGATATTTCCATAGACAATAGAAGAATCCTGCTTGGAAAACGACTTCCACATCTCTCTCATCCTCAGCCAACACGTGTAGGCATACAAAAACCCACACACTTGGTCGAGCTGCTATTTCTCCCTCATTTGCTTGTTCAGTACTTTTGAAGGGGAAACAAGGAGATAGAACCAAAAATTGTGGCCAACAGCAAAGCAGTGTTACGCCCAGGCATTTCCAATGGGAAACAAGGGCATTAAAGTGTTAGTTTCTCCTTATCCATGTGGATAACATTTTCTAGGATGCCTTGTCTTTGCTTTTTCACGCCTTTGAGGTCAGTGCTGCTCTTCCTGCTGCTTCCCAGCACACCCTGTGGGAGTGCTCTGGGATTCCAGGCTGAATCCCTACCCAGACACTGTTCCAGGGACAACCATCCCTGGAAGTGGCATCTTCTCTGCAGGGGCCCAGCGTGGATTTTCCAGTCTGAGCCTTCCCCAGTGTGCTGAGAGCACCAGGGTGATTTTGTTGCTGACCTCAGTGGTGCCCCACAGCCATGCAAAGCAACCCAGAGTCCTCTTTCACTGCAGTAGAGGCAGAAACGTTTTTAGAGAAAGGGATAAAAAATAGCCAAGTAAAGTAGATATAAAATTAGTCTAGAAAGTGTCTCCTCAAGCTAAGACAATCCACAACCAGAGAAAAGCTCTGTAGAGGTGTGTTTGCCACAGGCCAGGTGCTGATCATGACCACGACGGAACAAGACAGCTGCTTTTTCCACCTGGGGGCTTGGGCTCCAGGTTATTTTTCTGGTTGCTGAGGGAAGCAGGCTGGGACAGTGTTTGGGACTGGTGAGGTTCTTTGTAGAAGCAAATGGATGGCATGAGATGAGGATCTTTTTTTGCTGTATCTAAAGAGTCAGGTCAGTCCGTGCAACAGGACGAGTGCTTTCCACACGACAGCTGGAAGGGATCCAGCTGAAACCCCACCTTGGTGTGATGAGAGCAGGAAGGTGGAGACTTTAAGTGCCTTCTAACATCCCTTGGGCTTCAGAAGCAGGACTGTGCATGTGCCCAGCAAGGCCTAGGCTTCAATGGCCTTGAGCAAAAGGAGACAGGGCACACTTTAAGTCTCGAGGTGTTTAGCCCATCTCTTGAAAATTGCTGTCTCCAGAATCACAAATTTCTTCTGGCTGATGCCTCTGTCCCATCTGCATGAATCTGAGCCTCTCCACAGTATCTCAGGAAATGTTGAAGCTGAGTCTTGTGTCTCACAGCTGCTCCTCACTGTGGAGTGAACAGGGCTGGGTTCTGCTGCAGTGGTTGTTGATTCTGCTGTTCAGATGTTCTTCATCCTCCTCCTCTGCTCCTGGCTCGAGAGCTGCTTTCTCCTGGTGCCTGCAGGTGAAAGGCTGGGAGCAGCAATGTATGGACTCCTCTTTGTTTTGTTTTGTTTCCTCTGGAACAGTTCTAGTCAGTGATGACTGAAGGTCCGAGGCCAAGCTGACAGACCCACGTTTTAATAGTGAGAGGGGAGATTTCCAGGGAATATGAGTAGGTGAATGGAAAGGCTTTTTCCAGCAATGCCATTGCACAGCTGCTCTGACAGGGTCCCAGCTGCAGGGCATGGTCTGAGTACTACACCTGCAGGTGAAAATGTGGAGTTTTGGGGTCACAGACCACTGTCCATCCCTCAGGACACTGCTTAGAGAAGGTTAAACACACCAACACCTATTTTTGGCCAATAGATGAACTTCGGAGCAAATGAGAATCAGAGTTAGTGGATTCAGCAGTGGGGTTTCAGAGCTGTTGGGGTGTGGCACAACTCTGGGCAGATCACTTCTCCTTGTGCCGTGGTGTCCCAGTGCACAGAGGGCTGGTCCCAATCCTTCCCTCCACCTGTAGGCTGCTTTGAGATAAGCTGATACAAAGAGCTTGATTTTAAAATGTATTCATTGCTCAGCAAAGTCTGAACACCTTCTAGAAGCAAACTGTTGTCTCTGGCAAGTGTCTCACAGAACTCTGGCTCTCTCAAAACTCTGCTGTAAAAATGTTTATGTATTTCAGTCCTGGTGAAAGACAGACACCTTGTTTTTACTTCCCCATCGAAACCATGTGGAGCCAGCAACATCCCTGAGAGTGGAGATACCCTCATCCAGCAGCCCTTTTCTCTCCTGCCTGAATACAGCCCCCACTGCCCCTCTTTTTGTTAGATGGACCTGCACATATCAGGCAATTCGTGCTGGTGGTCAAAATATGGGCCTTGTGTTTACAAACAGTGAATAAGTCGAATTATTTCAGTGGCTTTCTACCAAGAAAACAGTGGGCCAGGTGTTGAAAACCTTCTTGTTTAGAAAGTGTTCATGGCCAGATGGGACAAAGCTGCCTTGCAGCGTCCTTGCTTAGTGCACTTGAACTCACCTCTTGTGACTCCTGCTCTTTATCTCCATGAGCTCAGGACTCTCGAGCCAGTTTGGAGGTTCCCTAGGTCTGACAGTTTATCACTCAAACTGAAGAAAAAGGAGGATGCCCAAACGGAATTAACAAATCTTGGCAGTAATTAATCTGTCAACTGAAAAAAAAGAAAGTTGGCATCATCAGGGAGAGATGGCATGGTGGAAAACACAGGAAATGAAGGGAAAAGCCTATTCCTTAGAGGAATGGTGGGGGATGTTTGTTAGGAGGTAGGTACTGAGTCATGAAATGAGCTGGAGCTTCAGAGAAAACCCAACGGCAGGGAGAGCACGAGGCACAGCACTGGACATGTCAGTGCCATTGGTGTGTGGGAATGATGAAAGACAAAGGCCAAGGAATTCTGGGGACAAACAAAGGAGGCTGGGGCTAGCTGAGGATCTGTGGCTTGGTTTGGACAGAAGAGCAGCAGCTCCTGGCTGTTTGTGGAGTCACTGTCAGGTACCTAGGCCATGGGAGTGTCTGTCCACAGTGTCTGTCCCTCTCCCTTGGCAGAAATAAGGCCAACCCTGGCTGCAGGCAGCAGAACTTGGGGTGAAGCTCCTGCCCTGCTGCTGTTTAGCTCTCCTGCCAGCATGTGCCACCCCTCAAAGGGAGAAGGGAGATGAAGCCCTGTGCTGAAGGACAGCACCAAGCTGTGGGTTGGGTTTGTTTACACTCCTCCCTGTGTCAGATCAGAAATAGCAATCACTGATCAGCACAGGATCACTGGGCAGGACAGAGCTGGCACTCTGGGGAATGTAAGAGAGCAATGAGGGCACCTCAGAGCCTCCCATCCCTCCCCACGGAGCTCAGCAAGCTCTGGGAAAAGTGCCAACAGGTGAAAAGCAGCACAGACTCCTCGGGGAGGTCTCCTGGGTTTGCTGGGTGGGCACAGAGGTGATGCTGGTCTTGCCCAGCCCCTGTGTGAGAGCTGCTGCAGCCACCACGGCAGTGGGAAGTCTGTGCTGAACAAGGGCACCTGTGTTTAACACTGGTTTTCTCATGAGGTCTTTTCCCTAAATTCAGTTGAGTTACAGTGCTTGTGAATTTAATCCTAAATCACAAAATAACTGACTTACCCAAACACTATTTTTTGCTGTATAGTCTCGATTATTTTTTTTGTTGCATAAGAATTGCATCTCTTTTATTTCCATAAATTCTCAGACACAGTATAAATCAAATGAAACCCAATACACCTAATTTTCTGCTGCTTTAACCAGGCAGAAGCTCCTCTGTAATTAATTTATGAATCTATTTGGTCCAAGGTTGGTCTCCTATTTCAAAGATTGATTACTGTTGATAATTCCTGTGTGATTGATTACTTGAGTGCAGATTCAGTTTCCTGGGTGACAGCTGCAGCCTTTGCAGAGAAAACCTCACTGACCCCAGTAACAAAGTGATCTCTTGTATGGACCTCGAATAACAAGTTATAGATGGTAGAAACTTTGTATAGTTTAATTATAGTTAATGATGAAGCTAAAATAGTTTGTTGAAATACCTTAAAAGTTTTAGAATTGAATATTAAACAAGGAACCTCAGCAAACCAGGGCCTCCTCCATATTTTTTGCTTCTAAACAGTGTTGGCTTTATCTCACTTTACTCTCACTCAGTCTACCAATAGACATGCCCTGAGCCCAGCAGGTTTATGGAACTAGAAGTGGTATTTCTATTTCTACCCGGATTTTTCTACTCTAGTCCCTGCCAGTAGCAGGCAGAATAGAGATTTATTGTTGGCTTGGTTTTTAGAGAAAAGCATTGCCAAAAGTCTCTGTAATAAAAAGGAAGGTTCGGTTCATTTTAGGTGACTCATCTAAACTCGAGGCTGCTTTTGAATTTTATCCAAGCTGGTTTTTTCATCTCTCTTTGCAAGAGTTATAGATAGGAAATGGAGCTAAATTGGAGTCACGTTTGCACGGTGGGGTTGTTGCAGAGCCCTGGGACTCACCTGTGCAGTCAGGATGGAACACGGTGGTGGCACCTGGTCAGGGAGAGCCTGAACCAAACCCTGCTCTGCATCCCTGAGTTCTGGGACACCCATGAGCAGGGTCAGGCTTGGGAAATGCCTGTAAGGGACCACATGGATCCCAACCTTGGGTCCAGGCCCAGTTCTCAACATGACAAATTTCATGTTCAGAGGATCGCTGAGAAACATTTTGTGGGGTTTATTTTTGTTGTTGTTTGGGTTTTGGGGTTATGTTGAGGGAGTATTTTGTTGTTTTTGTTTTTTTTTTTAATTACAGCATGGCTGCTTTTCTCCATCTGCTTCCAAACATTGCAGAGCAGGTATGGATGGACCTGTAATTCACTTTCCTTAGCAGATGGCAAGTGAAATCCTGTGATATTCTGTTTCCCTCTCATGCTGACCATGCAGTCACAGCTGGGTTGCAGAACACACGGCTTTTTTTCCTTTCTCTCCCTCTCTTTAAGACAGAGGAGCTTTTTCCAGATTTAGTGTGATGTCTAATGATGCATCTGCCTAAAAAGAATGTTTAGGGAATTAATTGCACTGCTAATTGGCGTTTTTAGATATGGTGAAGCAGGAGTATTGAATCAAGGAAGGCTGTGAGTTATAATTACATGCTGAATTCTGACATGTGAAATCATTGTTAGTTTGCTTCTTCTTGAAATGATGGGTGATCCAAGCAGCTTTAGCAGCGTGGCAGTCCTGGTACAGCTGTGATTAGCCATTAGAAGACACCCAGGGTCTTTTGGAAAGAGGAAACCTGTCTAGCCAAATCTCTTCTATTCTCTGAAATGACACATTCTCCTCCACAGTTCTCTGGATTTTGTGACACTGTCTAGTCTGGAAGCACAGGAAAGGAGGATCAGCCTGCTGGCTTTGCTGTCACCAGCCTTTGTCTGCTTTCTCAGTTACAAATGCTGTCCCAAGCTGAGGTGAGCAGCTCCCAGCCCCTCAGCCCCAGCTCCTCAGGCTGCTCTTGTCTGGAGAGCAGGAGCTGCCTTTGCTCAGGACCCTGTGGCTCCCAGAGCTGCAGAGCCACCACCCAGGGGTGCTGAGGGAGGGAGGTGTGCAGCTGAACTGGAACCTGATCATGGATTACTGTCTTAGGTCATTCATTGAGTTCGTATGATTTCCTCATTACCGACAAAGCTGCAATATAATATAACTGAGAGGCCACGATGTGTTTTCTCTTGTTCAGAGGGTGGGGTTGGAGGGGCAGCTGGGTTTAAAGTTTAGCTGGTATACTTTAAACTCTGTGTACATAACCTTGGAGGACACGGGGGTGTGAAGGGGTCCGTGGTTATTTTGGTGGGATTGGTAAACTTCAGGATGTTCTTGTTTAAAGAATAAGGTATTTAATTAATGACGTTGTACAAAGAGCTATTAATTTAAATGGTGCTTTTGTTCTCCTACCCCAGACCTGTCTAACCTTTCTTTTTGGCAAGCTTGCAGCAATGCTGATCATGTTGACTTTTGTACCTTGGGGGAGTGTGTGGAAGGGGAGGGGAAATGCTTTTCTCTTCAGACAAATAACGTTGCCCATAGTTAACTTCTTGCTTGGATACATACCTTGAATTCCCTTTATGCTTAATTTTTATGTGAAGGTCTCTTCAAAGGGACAGAACAAGCAGAGGTTATTCCAAAAGATCTCAACTGTATCATCTTGTAATATATTGCAGCTTTATGCCAATGATTCCTTGCTAACCTGTACACAGTCCATGCATGTTTTGAACTAATTTTGCATTCTCCACTTGTGGTGAGTTATTTAGCATTTTAACCACCTTTTGTGCCATTCAACTTGTACAGAAAACATTTTTATTGACGTTTTAAAGGGAGGGGGAAGAAAATAAAAAGACCCCTTCTGCTCTCTAGTTGTAGGTAGAACTCAGTTACTTAGCAAACAGATGTAGGTGAGTGGTTGTAGTGTTAGAAATGTTGGCTTGCTCGTGAACAAGCTCTTGAGAGTAAATGCATGGTCCTGTACCTCTCTTTTCTTAATTAGCTCTTCCTTTCCTCCTGGAAGGATTCTCTCTCTCTCCCTCTCTCTTACTTTGTCTTTGTCTCTCTCTCTCTCGTGGTTGTAAAGTACAGATTTGGGCATAAATGAAACGATAAACGACCAGGTTTGAAAAGCAGTTCTCAACAGGTTCTCTCGGGGAACGTGTTTCTCGCAGTGCCTTGCCTTGGCACGTTGATCAGATCCAACTTCCAGGATACAGCAGGTGGAGATCAGTCCCCCGCTGCCTCTGCTCGAGCTGGGAGCGAGTCCAGCCTTTGGAAGTTTGGCTCTGGTGGAGGGTGAGGTGCTGCTGGGCCACTGCACCGAGGCAAGAGGCGCGAGCGGCGTGGGCCGTGCTGCACTCCTGGCGGTGGTGGTTGTCCCTGGGACTCGTCCCACGGCCCCTGATTTGCAGAGTTTGCACACACTTTTGATTTTCCTGCAAAGAGCGAGGGGGTGGGGATGGGATATGGCAATGGTGGTGTTGGGGGGGTCTGGGGACAGCTCCTTCTCCACACTCCCGAGCTCTGAGTCGACTACAAGGGGCTCCTTGTTTATTAGCTGTGGTTCTGTTGGCAGCGGAGGACAGAAAACGGGCAAAGTCTTGGAAAAGATGGGGTCACTCACAAAGACACATTTTTTAAGAAATGGACTTACAGAAACCCCAAAAAGCCGTGCCACAAAATCACAAAGTGTACCTAGATCCACACCTCTGTTCCCTACGGCTCTTCTCCCTTAACAGAATTTCCTTTTGTCAGGAGATTTGACTAGGAAAAAAATTCCATTTTTGTGAGGTGTTGTGAACTGTTTTTACTACTTGTAATAACCATCCCGGGTCTGAGTATTCTTGTAATGCAATGCCATGCAGCAGAGAACCTGTCCACTTTATAGCTTTGCTCTCAATATTTGTTACTCATTGTTTTCTCATCTAAATGTACATTTGCAAGATGTGTGTAATGTCATTTTCAAAAAATAAAATTTGGTTTCAATATTTAGGCCGATAAAAACCTTTCTGAGGCTTTTATTTGTCGAGTGTGTGTTGACTGTGACTTGTGAATTACAGAACACTTGTTCATTTTGATACCTCAGCTTTCTCAAGTCCGCCTCACTTGTGTAAATGCAGAAAAAAAGAGGCTGGGGAGGGAATTTGATGCCCCTGAATTAATTAAGATACAGATCTGCCTGACTGAAGCAGCCCGACCTGTGCAGGACACATCCTTTTGCCTAGAGGGCTGAACTCCATGTGGGTCCCACTGTAGGAGAAAAGGGGAAAATCAGGGCAGCTCTTTCCCTGTTGTGAGCACTGCAGATAAAACTGCAGATTCAAAGCAGCAAATGTGGCCCCCACCTGAACTCTGCCCTGGCATCCAGGGCCTGGGCAAGGCCTGTGCAGTCCCACAGGAGTTTGGGGAAGTTTGGTGAGATCTGAGAGCTGCACTGTGTTTGTCCTGCCTTCCCACACAGGCCTGACAAAGCTCCAAGTTGTCCTTTCCCAGCCTCTGTCAGAACCACAATGAGGACAAAAGCTTTCTTCCCTGTGAGCCCCGAGAAATGACAATAAGGCTGAGGCTACCAACCCATCACTCCTCTTGGCAAAGTGCTGGCACCCACTTGTGCCTGGAGCACAGACAGTGCAGTTCTGTTTGCAGGGAAAGGCCAGATGGAAAAAATGCAGTTCCCAACATGAAACCAGGAGAAAACCACTCTCAGGGCAGCCTTTATGCGAATGTGCATGGGCTGAAACTGAAGGAAATGTTATCAGAAAAGCAGAACGAGTACTTCAGGAAACTCTGCTTGTGTCCTTGTGCACTCGAGGAGCCAACAAAGCACCCTGGTGTCTCTTTCAGGGGCTGTGTGTTGGATCAGGTCAATAAATCCTGGAGGAAGTGCTCCTGCCCATGCAAAATGTTCTGAAAATGGCAGATTTAAAACCTGCTGTGTGCATCTATCACAGCTATTCCAGGGACTATGGAGAGAGTTAAAAGGAAATCTAAATGCTGGCAGTGTGGCACCCCCAGCCAGCACTGCAAGCCACTGGAAATGATACTGCTGTGTTAGCAGGAATTCCTCTGGCCATACAGAATCACTCCAGATTTACTGTTGTGTCAGTGAGAGTAAAACTGAGCTTCCACAGCCCAGCCTTCCTGCTGCATCAGCCTGGATCTAGACAGAAATGAACATCAGGAATCCTGGAATATGTTGGTACAGCAGAGCAGAAAAAGTGTTTGCTCCTGAAAAATCTCAGTCCAAGTATGTCAGCCTTATGTGGTATCAGTTGCCTGGACTGAAGCAACTTCTGGCCTGGTTCAAAACCCCTTGGCTGCTGTCTTCTGCTTTTCCTGGTTTGTGAAGACAACACAGAGGAGGATTTTAGACCACTGGAAATTATGCTTAGCATCTATGTTCAGATTTTGGGCTTCTTGAGCCTGGAGTATCAAACCTGGAGTTTGCCCCTGCTCTCTGCTGCTCCCTTTCACCACCTGCCATCAAATCTTGTGATTTAAAAAGCTTTTTTCAGGTTGTCACCCAGGCTGGCTCTGTGCTGTGCTCCACACAACACATCAGGCAGTGCTGGTCCACCTTCTAAAGCAGAGGTGTCCCAAAGGATGGGAGTGAGCATAACCACAAGGAGATTCTCCAGGGAGCTGTGAAAACCCCTGAGTGGGATAAACACCCCAGTGGCACTGCTTTAATTGTATCAGTGCTTTGTCAGCCTCATCAGGCTGACCTGCATCTTTAGCTGCCTTAAAAGCTTATTCATAAGCTTTTAATATTCATATACTCTGAACATAAGAGACCTAAGATTTCCTGGCCTGGTTTTGGCTGGGAGAGAGTTAATTTTCTTCCCAGTAGCACCAACTCCAGGTGTTGGGATTTGGAGTCAGTGTGAGGATAGTGTTGATAACACACTGTTGTTAACACAGTTGTTTTCAGTCAGGGCTAAGCAGTGTCTGTGCTCAGACTTTCCAGCCTCTCATGCCCTGCCAGTGAGGAGATTTGAGGGCACAAGGAGCTGGGAGGGGTCACAGTCAGGACAGCTGACCCCAACTGACCCAAGGATATTCCAGACCATCTGGAGTCATGCTTATCAAATAAACTGAGGGGAAGCCATCCATGGGCTGGACAACTGCATTGTGCCTCACTTGCTTTGTACATTGTAATACTCTTATCATCATCATCATCATCATGATGATTAGTTTCTTCCTTTCTGACTCATTAAACTGTCTTAATCTCTACCCATGGGTTCTCTCACTTCACCCTTTGACTCTCCCCATCCCCTGGGAAGGCAGTGGGCAAGGGGCTGTGTGGGGTTGGGGTTAAACCAGGGCCCCTGAGATCATCCCCCCAGGGGCAGAGGCTGAGCTGGGCAGCACTGGCAGGGTCCTGGAGGCAGCACAGCTCCCTCCCTCTCTGATGTGGCCTCGGTGCCTTTGGGGACAGGGCAGGGTCCCCATGAGTGCCACAGCCTGTGGAAGAGAACACCAGAGGAAGCAGAAAGACCTTCAAAGGCACTGGGGTCTGCTCAGGTCTTCAGGATTGGTGGAAAAGGAGAACTCAGTTGCTCTTCTTGGGGACAGAAGGGGGATAAAATGCCACTCTGACATGGCCTCAGTTTTGCTGAAAAATAAGGCACCAATGCCAGCATAAACTTGAATTAGCACAGGACAGATGGCTGGCTGGAATAACCCACAGCCAAATCTGTCATCAGCCTGTAAATGGTGTTGCTTCCAGTGCTGCCTAGAAAGGTGAGCAGCACCTAGAGCAGGGTGCAGCAATAAAACCATTTTAAATAAACACATGACCAGCCTGGCCTCTGGAGAGCGATGCATTTGTGCAACCAAGGAAGAAAATCTTCGGGAAATGCCATTCTGTCACACATTGTCCATGCTTTAATTAAGAAGTCCTCATCAGGGAGGAAGATAACTATGAGATACATGAGGGGAGGAACACAGCTGATCTGTAATGAAATCAGCTCTCAAATGAGGTCGCCCACCCATGCACTGCTTGTGCACACGCAGCGGGAGCAGGAGCCGAGTGCGGGGAGATGAGGCCAAGCTTTTGTAGCTCTGCAAATGAATGGGTCACGCTTCGGGTGGGGAGGGGACACGAGGGGGGGTAATGCAGTTACGTGCTGGAGAACTTGAGGACAAGGGCAAATGTGTCCTCCTGTGCTCTCCTCTTAAAGGACAATTCCCTAATTCCTGTGTCTCGTGGCAGAGTACCCTGGAACAGGCTCCAGGCACACACGGCCAGTGCAGCATCCCCTCATGGCTTACCCCATTAAAATAGAAACTAAAAAACACCCTTCTGTCCCCTTGACGTGGATTTGGGTACATAAAACCAAGCCTGCCCTTAACATCCTCAGATCTTTAACTCTGAATGACTCAGGATACTCTGCTTTTCTGGTCAGAAAAGTGGATCAGCTGTGACTTTAAATGCCAGGCACCTGCACTAGGAAAAGAATGTTTAGAGCAGTAGGCTACAACTCAGGAGACTTTCAGCTCTTGATGTGGCCACAGGTTTCTGTGTCACCTGGGGAATCACCTGGGACAACAGACAAAACACAGCAAGTGCCCAAAGTGGGCTTAGACTTTCTTTGGTCTCCAGGTGCCAACAGGATGGGGATAATCACAACTTCAGATTCCATGTAAGGAGTTTCACCTGGGAAACTACAACAGCTGCTAAGAGTTACCAGTGCAAGATATCACAAACTATCACAAGATAGCACTGTGAGAGCAGAGCTGGCATCTGAAATTGCAAGACACATCTTCACTAAATAAAAAAATGTCATTGCGTGATCAAGTATCTAAGGTGAAATGTCCCAGGCTCCAAAGCAGATGTGGACTGCAGTGGGCACAGCCCGGACACTGCTAAAAACCCTAAAGCTTGGTGCAGTGGGTTCTGTCTGGGAGTGCAGAGCTGCTCCCGTGCTGGGGGAGGCTTGGACAATGTTCCTGCAGCAGCAGCAGAATCCCACAGACCAGGATTACAGGGCAAACTGATCCAAAGCCCATCCAACTCCTGCCAGCGTTAAACAAGGCTCTGATTTCAGGCTGTGCAAGAGGGGCCCTGTGTGAGAGGGGCAGCGCTCCTGATGGAGAAGGGGAAAGCGCTAGGCCTGAGCACATTTCTCATGACCCTGAGACAGGAATGGCTTTATCCTAATCCCACTGAGGAACAACAGTGCTACAGGCAATGTTTTAAATATTTAATGTTTACACAACACTCGGAATACAAGCGACAATTCAAAGAGAAGGGAACTCCTGTCTCTGTGAGCTCCTCAGGGAGTTTTCTCTTCATGTGTGTTTTTCAGCTTGATTGACACCTGCCCACACAGACGATGAATGGCAGCAGAGGATGTGTCCTATGTGCCCCAAAACCACCTGTCCTGCTCCACTGCACAGGGCCCTCACTGCCAGAGAAGTGGGGAGAAGCTGGGGAAGAACCAGTGATTTCAGCTCCTTTAGTCCCCATCCCAGCCCCACAAGCTTTATTTCACTGCCAGCACAGTTTCCTCTCCAGCTCCACATCTCCCCACTGCTGACAAGTGAAGTTGCTTCAGGTTCTCGTCAGGATCTCCATTTTATCTCCAACCCCCCAGTCCCTGCCCCATAGGGGTTTCACCCCCAGCCCTACCACGTTTATGTCTTTCCAGCTGTGCTGCCGCAGCTCCAGCTCCTCAGCTTCCCTCTGCCTCCAGCTAAAAGCTGCTTTTGGTTCTCACTGCAGTCTGGGGCTGTTGGCAAGGACAGGAATCAGTCACTGCCATCAGTTCAGTCTCTCCATGAGCTGTCACACCCATCCCAATGGGGGCTGAGACCTGACCCCCAACACGCACCTTTCCACAATCCCACCCCAGCCGGCTATAGGGGCAAGGAACAGCCACTGAGCCCCAGGCTCCCCACCCCAAAACGTGCCCTTGGGCTGGTTCTGAGCCCCAGGCTCCCCACCCCAAAACGTGCCCTTGGGCTGGTTCTGAGCCCCAGGAACCCCCTGAGATTCCACCCCCAGCTTGCGCTTGGCACCACTGCTGAGCAGCTCCATCCCCTTCCCTGTGGGATTTATTTCAGCTCCACGTGGGTCTGGGTCTGGCTCCAGCCCCAGGGCTTTATGTCCTCTGTGGCCCTAGTCCTACAACCTTTATTTAATAAGCACTATTTATCTGAGAATTTAAAAAGTAGAATAAAAATACTCTAATGCAAAATATTAGCAAAACACAAAAGCACCATAATAATGGAACAAACCAACTTTATTGCCTGTATTTTTAATATTACTTCAAGCTCCAGATGCCCACGGGGCCGCATCCCGCCCATCCCTCATTCGGGCACGACTTTGCCCCCACAGGCTCCGCACCAGCCTCCAGCGGCGCCGCTGCACGGCCCTCACGGGGCATAGCGGGCACTGACGGAGCCGGGCCGAGGACCGACACCGCCCCGGGACACCGCCCGTCCGAGGCCGCGGCCCAGCAACCGCAGGTGTCCAGTCCGGGCTCACCGGCGGTCCCCAGCCCGGAGTGCTGAGGGCCCTGACGCGACTCGCCACAACTCACCACCGCCTGTACTGGCCAGCAGTGACTGCCGCTCGCAGCCCCCCGCGCAGGCTATTTATAGCCCCGCCCCGGCCAGCCCAGCCAATCCCAGCCCGCGGCCCGGCCCGCCCGTTCCCGCCTCTCTCGTCACGCCGCTCCCCGCTGTCCCCTCAGGCCGCGCTCCCGCCGTCGCTGCCGCTGCTCCGGGCACGGTCCGCCCGCTCCCCGCCGTCCTCCGGCAAACTCCCTGCCGGAACGTGACCGGAGAGTCCCGCAGGCCCTTCCCGGGCCCCAGCAGCACCTGCCGGGGCTGCGGTAGCGGGGCTCTGCCGGGTCCCGAAGCGGCGGCCCTGTGAACTGCGGCTCAGGACAGCCGGGCTGAGGGGCCGGGCCGTGACTCCCGGGCAGAGCTTGGCGGGACCGCGGCCGCGTTGAAAGGGTGGCTGGGATTAGCGGGGCTTGGAGTCCCTATGGCATCCCTACAGTCCCTATCGCATCCCGACAGTCCCTATGCCATCCCGACGACAGTCGCTACCCCATCTCAAATGTCGCTACCCCATCCCAAATGTCGGTATCACATCCTGACAGTGATTTCAGCTCTAGCCCCACAAGCTTTATTTCACTGCCAGTTCTGCCGTTTCAGCTCCAACTCCGCATCTCCACTTCCACCGCCGCCAGCTGAAACTGCTCCTGGTTCTCACGGCGGGATCTTGTTGGTTGCAGCTCTCTGAGGTTTCATCTCCAGCTCTAGAACGCATATTCCAACCCCAGCCTCACAATTTTACTGCAGTTCCAGCCATTCTCTCTCCCAGCCCTACAATGTCCCAGTGATTTCAGCTCCATCCCTAGAACCGCTGTTGCAGCCGCACAGTCGCTGTCCCAGCACTGCAGTGATTCCACCCCTTCCCTGCCCAGGAACCCCCAGTGACCCTTCCAGGGCCCCAAGGCCCCTCAGGGAGCTCCCATGGCACACAGGGCACGGGAGGGCCAGGCAAGGTAGGCAGAACAAGAGAGGGGTAGGCAAGGCAAGGCAATGA
>WAAE01001254.1:0-73878 GCA_013400495.1 Nicator chloris
AGGGGAGGGACTATGCTAGACCTGTTCTTTGACAGAGGTCAAACAGAGCTGGGCTGGTGGGAGATGTGGTGGTTGGAGGCCATCTGGGGCACAGTGATTATGAAATTATAGAGTTCTTGATATTTGGTGAAACAAGGGGGGGCATCAATAAAACTTCCATACTGGACTTCTGGAGGGCAGACTTTGGCCTATTCAAGAGACTTATTCAGACAGTATGTTGGAAGCAGTCCTTAAAAAGAAAGGAGTCCAGGAAAGGTAGGCATACTTTAAAACAGAGATCTTGAAGGCACAGGAACAGCCTGTCCCTGTGTGCCAAAAGATGAGTCAATGAAGAAAATTACTGGCCTGGATGGGCAAGGAGCTTTTGAAGGAACTAAGGAAGAAAAAGAGGGGGTATCACTCTTGAAAGGAGGGTTAGGTATCTCAGGGAATGCTTAAGGGAGTTCCTAGGTCATGTAGGAAAAAAAGAGAGGCAAAAGTCCAGCTAGAACTCAATCTGGCCACTTCTGTAAAGGACAGTAAAAATATTTTTATAAATAGATTAATGGCAAAAGGACAGCAAGGACAACCTCCAGTCTCTATTAGATGAAAGAGGGAATTAAGTAATTAAGATGAGGAAAAGACAGAGATGCTTATGACCTTCTTTGCCTCAATTTTCAACAGAAAGGTTGTCCTCAGGCCAGTTGTCCTCCTGGGCTGGTAGATGGTGTCAGGAAGAAGAACAGCTCCCCTGCAATCCAGGAGGAAGCAGTCAGAGACCTGTTGAGGCACTTAGGTGCTCACAAATCTATAGGACCAGATGGGATCCAACCCACGGTGATAAGGGAGCTGGCAGATGAGCTTGTGAAGCCACTCTCCATCATTTACCAACAGTCCTGGCTCACTGGTGAGGTTCCAGATGACTGAAAGCTGGCCAATGTGACATCCAGCCACAAGAAGGCCAGAAGGATCTACAGGTAACTACGTAACTATAGGCCGGCCAGTCAGTCTGACTTCGGTGCCTGGCAAGATTATGGAACAGATCATCTTGAATGCCATCACACAGCACTTACAGGACAGCCAGGGGATCAGACCCAGCCAGCACGGGTTTAGGAGGGGTAGGTTGTGTTTGACCAACCTGATCTCCTTTTATGACCAGGTGACCCACCTGGTGGATGCAGGAAGGGCTGTGGGTGTTGTTTATCTGGACTTCAGCAAGGCCTCTGACACTGTCTCCCACAGCACACTCCTGGAAAAGCTGGCAGCCCGTGGCTTGGACAGGAGCACCCTTTGCTGGGTTAGGAACTGGCTGGATGGCCAGGCCCAGAGAGTGGTGATGAACAGTGCTGCATCCAGTGTGTTTCTGGTCACTAGTGGTGTCCCCCAGGGGTCTCTGTTGGGGCCAGTCCTGTTTAATAACTTTATTGATGATCTGGATGAGGGGATTAAGTCCACCATCAGTAAATTTGCAGGTGACACCAAACTAGGAGCATGTGTCAATCTGTTGGAAGGTAGGAGGGTCTGCAAAGCCTCTGGACAGGCTGGATTGATGGGCCAAGTCCAACAATGTGTTTAACAAGGTCAGGTGCTGAGTCCTACACTTTTGCCACAGCAATCCACTGCAGTGCTACAGGCTGGGGACAGAGTGGCTGGACAGCAGCCAGGCAGAAAGGGACCCCAGGGACTGGTTGACAGCCAACACAACTTCTGCACCCTGAGTGCTCTGTCCAGTTCTGGCCCCTCAGTTTAGGAAGGATGTTGAGATGCTTGAGCGCATCCAGAGGAAAGCAATGAGGCTGGTGAGGGGCTTGGAATACAAGCCCTGTGAGGAATGCCAGAGGGAGCTGGGGTTGTTTAGCCTGGAGAAAAGAAGACTCAGAGGTGACCTTATCACTTTCTAAAACTACCTGGTTATAGTCAGTTGGGAGTCAGTCTCTTCTCCCAGGCAACCACCAATAGAAAAAGAGGACACGGCCTTAAGTTGCACCAGGGGAAGTTTAGATTAGATGTCAGAAAAAATTTCTCCATTGGAAGAGTGATTGGGCACTGGAATAGGCTGCCCAGGGAGGTGGTGGAGTCATCATCCCTGGACGTGGCACTCAGTGCCATGGTTTAGCTGATGAGGAGGAATTAGGTTAGGTGATAGGTTGGACTTGTTGATCTCAAAGGTCTTTTCCAACGTAGTTCATTCTGTTAAAAAAAAAGGGCAAAATCAGGCTAGGGCCAGGGCAAGAAGAAGACCTCAGCAGACTGGTCAAAGTAAAAACTTAAGATTCAAAAAGCCCCTTGAATCACTGTGGTGTTGCATTTTAGTTAAATGGTATGCTCTGTTTCACCCCTGAAGATGTACAGTTTATTCCAAGCCTGTAACCCCTCCCCTAAGTATCCTGTATCTGTAATCCCATTGGGCCAAGCATCTTCCGTGCCCACTTTGAATCCCCCTGTTAAGCTGTGCCAGGGGGACAAGGAGTTCTCTCTTTGCCCTCTTGGACCCTGGGCCCGGGGTCCCCTCTCTCCCCTAGGCTCTCCCCCGCTCCTTCTTCCCCCCTCCTCCCCGGAGACCATGTTGGTCCCTGGGGTGGGACCTCCAATAAATCCTCATCTAATCAGCACCCTGAGAAGCTGTGTGTGGTCTCTTTGCCCGCCCGCGCTGCCAGCGAACGTACAGCCTGAGGGCCCCCCCGGGGACCCTCCCCGCGGGGAAACCCCCGGAGCGCGATGCAAAAAATCACCAAGCTGCAAAAGCACAGTCTCAAAAAAACCCCAAGCCAAAAACCCGCCCACACTCACAGATCAGGTTTAGAAAAGCCCTGGGTGCTTGTGATGCAGTTACTGTCTATGCCCCTGGCTCCTCCCAAAGCCTGCCTGCTGACAGGAGACCGTTGGCCCAGTCCAACCTTTCAACTGGAGAAGCCCATTGGGGAATTCATTGTCTCCTACTGACTGTCTCATGTGAGGTGTTGCCAGGCAATATCCTCCCAGAGACAAGGCGTCTTCTGGTTGCTTTCTACATGTGGCACATGTGCACCTCTCTTCCACATGCCTCCGACAACCATTGTTGTGGCAAATCAAAACTATATTTGCTCCTCACAATTAGGCATGCATTTTGACACTGAGTTTTTGCAAGTTAGGCTCATGTCACATGAACAGATAAATAAGGCTCATTTCTACATGGGAGACATGTCTCAGCCAGGCTCAATTGCAGTACTCAAAAATTTTAAGCCATTTTAACAAGTTGCCACAATTAAGTATTGCCTTTTCCAGCTTCAATTTATAGTATTACCTATTCTCAACACTTCTGCAATCTTTGAAGCTCTTCTTCGGCAGTGCAGAGGCAGAGAGCAACCCAGAGAAAAGTCCAGGGCTTTCAGATCTTCATCCCTGTGCTGGTTTGAAAGCAAAACTAGTGAGACACTCCAAGTCAGAAATACAATTTAATAGAGCGAAAAAAAAAAAAACAAACCAAACAACAAAACAAGTAAAAACAAAATAAAAAGATAAATGCAATAGTACAAAGGACCACTGACAGAGTCAGAATACAAACCCAACACCCTGTTAGTTAGGGTGGTAGTAGCAGTCCAGATGAAGTAGTCTTGTTGAAGCAGTGATCCTGTAGAAAAGGTCTGGTAGGTAGCTCTTGTCCTCTGGAAATCCAGTGGCTAAGGCTACCTGTGGTGTTCCAAACCTCAGCTTATATTNCCCACCTGGTGGATAGGGACTGTTGCATCGTGCAACAGTGTGTCCCTGAGAGCAATCTGTGCTTTTGGGGCCTGGAGCACTCTGCTAAGAAAGGCTGATGATACAGGCGAGGAGATGGGGTCTTGTTTGGAAATCCGAGTGCTGTTTATTTCAGCGCACGCATAGGAGACAGTCTTGAATGTGTTCCAGGGACAAGAGAGCCCAAAATGGGGCCAAGGATCCAGGGTTATATACCAGACAAAAGGGGTGGTCATGAGGGTCAAGGTTCAATAGGGATAGGGAAAAATGGTGCAAAAGGGTGGCTAGGAACCAGGGGGACTAAAAGGATCACAGGTGTAGAACACTGCGGCAAAAATAACCCAATGGCGTTCAAGGGAAGGAAGAACATTCTAGGAGGGGTGCATATATGGTGAATGGGGGCTGAACCAGGTGACGGAACTTGACAAACCAATGAAACCTAAGAAATATTCGCATGTGGCTGCAAAGGCCCATGGGAGGAAGGTTTTTCTCACCCTGATCAAAAAGGGTATCTCTCCTGGTGGCAGGCCCCTCGGCCTTCACAATGGACCTTTGAGCAAGTGTGGTCCATTACATAGCTAAAGTCTCTAATATATGGGTGAAGAATCTCTTCATATTTGCTGGCAATGTGCATAGCTATGACACCAACCAGCTGCAACTTCACCCTGGGAACAGCATTATCCTGTAGGAAGAAGCAGTAGAGATTTATCTAAATGACATGGTTCAGAAAACAGGTTTTCAGAGTAGTCAGTGTAAGGTTGGTTATATGGCAGGATGTTCATACCCACTTACACAGAACAACTACACATTCTCTGTTATCTCTGTTGGCACGTGCAGGGGTGTTAGAAGGCCTTGAGTTCAAATCAGGGAAAGGAGTAAGCAGTTTTGATACATCACTGTTCATAGCCAAGAGCTTTCTGTGGTACGTACAATTGAGAACTGAATGTCCTTTGTTGGTCATCTGTATTGTTAAAGGTACCTCCAGCCATGTAGGGTGTTACTGGCCAGCATTCATGCTTTAGCCTAGGGTAAAAGCTCCTTGTCAACTGACACATCCAGTCACTTCTAGAACACTTATGGAGAGTGACTTTCCCGCTTCCCCGGGCAGCCCATTCCAGTGTCTGACCAGCCTTTCAGTAAAGAAATTCTTCCTGATGTGCAACCTGAACGTTCCCTGGCACAGCTTGTGGCCATTTCCTCTTCTCCTGCCCTTATCTGGGAGTTTGGTACAGACATAGCCCAAGAGTGCAGACCACATGGTGCAAGGTTTCCTTGCTCACTAGACATGGGCTAGAAAGAGCATAGTACTGGTTGCTTGGTCTAACAACCAGCATCTCTTCATATTATCATCTGTAGTTCAAGCCTGTATTTTAAAGTTGAAGGAAGCTTACTAATGCCTCTGGAGAAATCACTGGTGAAAGCGAATACCAACTGCAATGAAAGCCATACCTACAAGGACAGGTTTACTGCAAATGTTATTAGATGCCTACCAACCTTCAGGTGTCTCAGATAGTTGTAGATGTCCTTCACATAGCTGCTACACAGGTTTGGGTCATTACTGTCTTCCACGTCTGGGTCTTCAGACTCAACCAATGTATCAGATAAAGCCTGACACAGTATGTGTCTTCTGCTGGATCACATTCTCGTATTTTCGTGGCGTTTGGAGACTGATGCTCTGACTAGAAGGAAATTCAGAAAAATCACTGCAGACAGCACCTCCCTCCACAGCCCAGTGTGGGCCAAGCTGCAATCCTGCAGCATGGAGCATTGCAGGGGCTCATGACCCCTGTTTCAGGGCTCCAGAGGAAGGAACGGCTCTGCCACAGCGGCAACCAAGCACTGGGCTGGGGAAGGGGCACACAGCACAAGGAGGCCACAGACGGTACCTTGGAGGGCTCTGGCTGAGGCTCCGGGGCTGGCGGAGGCACGTTTTCCTTGGCGAAAGCCTCAGCAGCCTCCTGGTAACCATCCTCTCCGGGGCGGGAGTGTACTTGACACTCGGCTGCCGGTGGTCCCCCTTCAACTTGACGACTTCTTGTCAGCTAGGCGCACTTTCGGCTCAGCCATGCAGTTGCCGACGTCCCCCGTCGTTGGGGCGGCGCCCGCCTCTCGTTCGACGGATGGGCTGCGGAGCGGGACTGCAGGGGAGGGCGAGAGAAGAGCAGTCAGCGGGAGGCAGAGTGTAGGTGTGGGCTGCACCGCCGCGCCCCGGGCACGGGGGCATCAGGGCAGCGCTGCAGGCAGGACGAGCGGAGCCGGGACATGACCGCACGGCTCCGGAGCCGTAAGGCTGTAGCTGCGGAGCTGAGTGGCTTCACTCTCCTCCCCTTCACACTGGAGCGCTGAAGGGGAGGAGAGTGAGGGAACCTACGAGGTGCCCCAGGAGAAAGCGAAAGGGGCACACACCCACCGCCCTCCCCGCCCAGCGAAGATCGGGCTGTCCCCGGCCTGTACCCCGCACTGCCCGCCAAGCTGAATGGAGGGGAAGGGAAGGAGCGAGGAGGACAAAAAGGGCCTCACACGTGCCTCCCCTCGAGCCACGGCAACACCGCCGCCCGCCGAGCCGGCCCCATCGCGCACGTACCCAGCTGGGCGCCGGGCACGACCGGGAGCAGCGGCAGGGGGCGCCGGGCACGGCCGGGAGCAGNGCCAAGATGCAGGACATAAAACATTACTAGAAAACACCAACATATGCCTCCTTATGTACACACGTACTGCTCGCTCGGAGTGCCTTTTAAACCTGTTTAATCTTCCAAAGTGTTTTGTTGCAACTCTTTGCATACAGATCAGGTGGTTAGATTGAACCTCCCCACGCTCTCCCAGTATTAAGATACGAATCAACTGGCTGCCCCTGTGGTTTGAAAACCTGCCCACATAGCACAGTTCCAATAGATCTTTTGGGGAGTCCTGAACCCTTCTTTGGTGAATTACTGCCAGACTAAACAAATTTAAGATGGATATTGTAGGACAAGACAACGCTTATTGCCATTGTCTTCCTGCAAGGAGAGCCAGGAAGAACATTGTGCATGCGTACATGCGAAAACCTGCCAAATGCAAACTAAGATGTAGGTTTGCACTTGCCTGTGAAGTATCCAGGTATGGGCTCATCTTCACTGCCATGATCACAGTGCCAGCCACCTTGATTTGGTTTTGGTTCTGCCGCTACCAGCTGAAGTAGGAAACCACCATTTGCTCAGACGAAGCTGTGGCAAGCACAATGTATCACACTAGTTCTAGGCTGTAGTGCATAACTGTAGCTCATCAAGTGATGAGCCTTCTGGAAGAGGCAGGGTAAGAAAACCACTGCTAATGTGCAGAAAACAAGATCCAGATTTGAGGAGGAGGCTGACTCTTCAGTGCTACCCTAAGACATGAGAGACTGGGATTTATGCACTTCATCCTCATCATGCTACAGAAATGCAGTGCAACTTCTAGAAGTTTTCTGACCACAGTTTTCCAAGTCAGTCTTGTACTGCAGACAGTGTTTTAACACAGCACAGGAGGAACTCCTTCAAGAGTAACAAAACAAACCACAGAAGTTGTATAAACAATCTGATCACAACACAAGCAGATTGGTTCAAGGACATTCCTAACTACATTCCTGGTAAATCTCCTCCAATTATATAACTCCTTTATGACTTTGTTCTGTTCTTCAATTTCACTAACATCAAGTCTATTCTTATTATTATGGTATTCAAGAACCACTGAATACCAGAAACAAGAAAACAGTATGACAAAACAATACTGCCATTGTACATGGGATGATGAAAGATGTATTCATTCTTGTTAACCACTGAATTAGTTTCTTATATTTCAACGAAAATATTTATGTGCTACAGACAACAAGAGGGAGCACAAGAAGCCTGTAAACAAATGTAAGCACAACTACCTCTGAAGATGTATTTTATTACCCCATTGACAGGTTTTCACTAAACACAGATTTGCTTTCTTTGCAGTATCAAGTCCTCGACATCCATAATTCTTTCTTAAAGGCACTCTTTCACTTTCCAGTCAAGAAGCCTCAATTTACTGTTCATTTCAGCAACTTGTCAAGTCCAAGACTACTGTCATAGTCTAGCATTCTAAACCTGAACTTCTTCCCTAGGTAATACATGGAGGTAGAGTTGGCTACAGTACACTTGCAACTGTCAAGGTATTACTAAAAAAATTGAGTAAAGTACATGATGACCTATCTTGAAGAGATGAAGTTTAGCTGAGTGCTAGGATGGTCACTGATTTATTACTTCTAGACTTCAAATATTGCATTTGCAGTTATTAATACAAAAAGTATAAAAGGTTTATTTTACAGAGTGTTTTGACTTATGATTCTGAGTCTTCCCAGGATAAAATGTTTTCATTTTTCTCCCCTTCCCTATTTCTCACTGTTAAATTTGTGGATTTTGCTTCTTAAAAAAACAGTTCAATACAAATGTAAAATGGTAACACATATTTGCCCTGATGCTTTAAGTGTAGAAATCAGATTTGAATGCTGAGACATAATATAAAAACTGTATATTTCTGTTATCTAATAAAGTATGCAAAACACGACGATGTTTTTTACACCCTATAATAGTGGTTTTTTTCATTTCAAGAGTCTTCAAGCTATCCTTGAAAGAAAGAAAAATAGTGCCCAGTTGATTATGTTTGCATTCAATATAAACTACTTCTATTTCCCACTGCCAGTAAGAAATTACAATACTGATGTTCCACACTTTAGAGAAAGTATGGAATATATCTGTGCTCATCTACGAGTTTCAAGACTTCTGTTTAATAAACACGAAGTATAGTATATAAGATTTTGATTACTTTCACATTTACAGCATGTACTCAAGTCCTTATTTCCTTTATAAAAGCATCTCAATCCAATTAACAAAGATAGTACACTTACAAAAATTCAAATATATAGTGCATTTGTTTCTGTACATGTATGTGCAAGATCTCCTGGCAAAAATACAAATACGGAATCCAACAGCTTGACCATTTACATCTCCTTTGGCAAACACGACTTTATATCACATGATGTAAGTACCATCTTTATAGTATTTCATGGATTCTAGCTGCTGAGTCATTGCAAGGACATCCTGAAATCCCGTACTCAGTCCCGACATGTGTTGAAAATAAGCTTCCTTCTCCACTTGGACAGTTAAGTTGTTTACACCAGCATCTTTCAGAATTGCTGTGACCTGAACAGAATAGTACAGTTAACATTAGTATTTCACTTCACATGTATCTCACAGTAACTTACAGTATGCTGGCTCTGCAGTGCTGTAAAAAACCCCCCCATTTAACACTGTGAAGAATTCAATTCTCTGGAAAGCAAAGAGTAGCTTAATAGGGTATGGCTTTGCAACTTCTGCACACTGGGTGATTGTCAGTGTCTTGCATAAGGAAATATGTATCCTTTTAAGGAAAAGAAAAACCCAGGGCAGATAGGTAGTGGTAATCCAGTTTTAGACATGTGATTAGCATCCAGATATCCCTACTATTTTTTCCCTGTTTTGCAGGCATGTTTTTACACCTCCCTCTTTTCTCAGAGCAGATGTAGTGCCACTTTCAGTCAGTGTTTTGGCAGATGTTCTAGCAAACAACTCTTTGCACAACTAATTTCAAGCTAGCAGGCAAGGGGCAGTACAGCATTAGTACTGAGACAATAATGGAGAGCTACAAAAAAAATCATACATGTCAGCTTCAAACTTCAGTCCATGACCAAAAGGGAGATGCCGAGTACGAAATTAAGAGTCTGAAGTCCTTGCACTTTACCTGCTGTACAATTCTCTGTTCCATCACATCTGATACCACTTGCACATGTATTGTGCCTGCCACAACAGTTGCAGAGTGACACCAAAAATGAGGATCTCTGTAGGATATAACTCCCTCTATTTTTTGAATCTGTGAAGAAATTTCATTAGTAAAAATTGAGTAATTTTAAACTTGTACATGTACATGGCCATTGGTGGATAGTATTTCAGAAGGAAACAAAACTGTAGCACAGCTTTCCAACTAAGCTATATTCAGAAATATCTTGTATTGAAAGGTTGTTACTACTGTAAAATTCTAGAAGGTAGAAGTCAAACTAAATGAACACCCCAGAAGAGCAACACTAAATAAGATGAAAAAAATCCCGATTTAATGAAGAGATCACAGGAACATAAATGGAGACTAATCAGAATACTGGTGCGGCATCTACCAGGGCACTTGTTTCCTCACTGTTTAGCAGCTATATTTAGTTATCATAGCTGAACTTTATTCAGAGACATAACTTCTTTTCCATAACATACACTTCTTTCAAATTGATATTTGTTCTGGGTTGGCTGTGATGGTTTTTGAGAGCAGCTGATGAGGTGCTGTGTTTTGGATTTCTTCCTAAAACCATTTTGATAACACACCAATGATTTGGCTATTGCTGAACTGTTTTGGCTTTCTCTTTTCTATCAGGCAGTTTCAAGGCTTTCTATTTTCCCCACTTTGCCCTTGCCCTGGTGGGTAGGCTGGGGATGGGCAAGAATCAGGGAGGTTACACAGCCAGGGCAGCTGACACAAGGTGTCCAGATGATACTGCACACCATGTAACACCTTGCTCAGCAGTAAAAACTGGGGTAGAGGATAAAGGGGGATGAGAGGATTCTGGCTTCCAAGGTGGCTGTTGTTTGGGGACTGCCTGGGTATCAGTCTGCTTGTGGGAGGTGGTACACTGCTTTTTTTTTTTTTTCTTTTTTTCCACTGCTCTTCCTTCACTTGTTATATTGCTCTCAGAGTTTTCTTGCTTATGCTCCCATCCCACTGGCAGTGGTGGTGGTGGTGGTGGTAAAGAAGGGGAGTGAGCAAGTGGCTGTATGGATGTCTGGCTGCTGGATGGGGTCAACCTTCAGCAAGCACATTGTTTTATTGTGATGTAATGTTTGAAAAGGTTTTCCTATTATCTTTTAATCATTTGGTCTTTGATTGTTCTCAAAAAGTACTTTCTTTTTTCCCCAGTCTCTCAGAATCACTGTCTTCCCTTATCAAGAAGTGAAACCACACTCTGTAGGTCACTTTCCTTTCACTACATTAATCTCTCCCAGACATTCCCTTTGTTCTTTTCTTTCTCATGCAGAGAACACATTTTCCCATCTAGTAACTGACAGGACAGCATAAGAATAGTCTTCCTTGAAGCCTCTAGTTGATGGCATCCTCAAAGAACTTTTAACTCATTCTTCTACAGAGAGGAGTTCTCCATACTGAGGTCCACATTATGATTCTGGGCAGGAATGTAAAATGAAGCAACAGCAAAGACTAGGTACAGCCTCAAGGCAGATGCCATACTGCATCAGACAGGAAGAGAACAGTCAAGAATGAGAAAATAGTTAGAAAAAACAGCTTAAGTTTTGCCATCCCACCTACTGTGAACCAGTATATCCTTTATGATAAGGATAAATCAGAAAACTTGAAATTACAAGCTCATTATATAATCCTGTAGCCTGAATGTTCATAACAAGTTTAAAAAGGCTGCAGGTTTGGGGAATTGCCATATTACTTTCTCAGTACTATAGTGTGGTACATTTACCAAACTGTTACCATACTTGTCTGAAATTATGAGCCACCCATAAAAAGCAAAAAAGACTGGAAGTCTTTTTAGCTGCAAATCATCTTTTATAGTTAGAACTAGTCATCCTGTCACTTCTCTGCAAAATAGATTTTAAACAACTTGAGACATGAAGTTGTCTAAGACAACAGAAGCTGTCATTAAAAACAGTTAGAGCTTGGTATGTTGTATATAAAACTGTTTATAATTGTACCTTTTCTAAAGCAGCATGCAGATCTTTCTCTTGTTCTGGAGGTATCCTTAACAAAAGCACTTGACAGGCATCTTTCAATAGTGGGATAACACTAAGAAAAATCAATGTAGCAATAAAGAGAGAGCAGAGTGGATCAGCTATGAGCCATCCAAATTGCTGAATAAATATTGTGGATACGATAACACCGACACTGCCAAGAGTGTCTGCTAACACATGCAGAAAGACACCTAAAACCAAAACAAACAGAGTGATTAACAGTTCTGTCTAAAATGCATGTATATATTCAATAGCAGAAACTTAGTAAGGCTTACTAAATATCCTCAAGCTAAACAGAGATGACTCTCTGCCTAACCTGGGACAAAATACACTAAATATTTAGCTCTTCTAATGTGTAATTGCAAATGAATGTTAAAACAATTTTTAATCTATGGGACAATGACCTAGGTAGGCATACAGACTAAAGTATATGTGAATAGTCTTCAAATTGTTACTGAGATTTGTACAATATAGCATAATCATTTAACTCTGTATATAAGGACTCATTGATCCCTAACAGAGTTAGAAGATCAGTGTACTTGCACTGACTTGCTCATGTGGACACACATGAATGTACTGACTGTTTTTTGCATGCCAATTCTACTCTGATTTTACAAGAGAATTGTCTTTGTGCTACTGCTATCAATTTTAGACATTCTACTGCTTTAATTGTGGGTTCATTCTCAATGTACACTCAATGGGAACAGAAAAATACTCTCCAACCATCAGTAAGATTAGTGCTAGTTCAGGATTTTAAAGAATATTGAAACATGAGTATAGGCAGACTTTAAAAAATTACAGACATAATGAATAACCAGGATAACCGAGTTAAGACATAAAATAACCTATGAAACATGAGACTGTTCATATTCTGACAAGCTTACACAGAAAACACAATTTTTAAAGGTTTTTCTTTTGTAAGCCAGATAGTTGTTAAATAACTACTTTCTAACTACTAGAGAAAAAATTCTATGCTGAACTTTCATATACAGTGCCCTTCTCAGTTAGCTTACTATTTCAGATTTGAAAGTTTTTCTTTACCACTTTATCTTCTGAATCACAAATAAAAGCATATTCTATTGCTGGTCTGTATTTGTTCTCCTGCTTCTTATCCCCTTCCCAGTGTTTTACAACCAGCTGTCACACGATTCCTAGAAGCATGGTAGTATCTTTATAGATAGAGACCTTGTACTTTCTTTTCCAGTTTGAACGTAGGAACAAGGACTTAAAGCTTTTTGAGTATGGTTTACAGTGACCTTTATTAATGTTAGTGAGTACTATGGATTACTGCTTTTTATTGTTCCTTATGTATTACACACATCTGCAAAGAAGCATTACACGTTTCTTCAAGTTAAATTCATAAATGGTTTGAGCAATTCCTGTATAGAGCATTTAATGCCTGTCAGATCAGTTCTTGAGAGCATTTTTAGATTGAGGCATAATACTGCATAGGTCTGATCCTGAAAATCCTCAGTCTCCTAGAAATCACGTACATCACTTATGATTCAACAATCTGTACTTGCCTCTCATGTTGGTGTTCATGCCTCCTCCAGAAGATCCATGGGAATGTCCATGGCTGTGCCCATGGTCACTGTGAGAATGGCTGTGTCCGTGGCTGTGGCTGTGGCCATGATGAGAATGGCTGTGATCATGTGTGGGACAGCCTCCCCGAGAAGCCCCATGGGAGTGCGCATGGCTGAAGGCACATATACCAACAAGGTTTACAATCAGCCCTCCAACAGAGACTGGCTGTGAGAGGGAGAAAAGTCTTTAACTTCACTGCATCCTCACAGGTACTCAAACTTATTTTCTAGAACACGGTAACCAAAAATACCATGAACTTAATTAAGGAAAACTGTGGAAGCCCACAGCTTCTCTGGGTAACCTGTTCCAGTGCCTTACCACCTTCCCAGTAAAGAATTCTTTCCTAATATCTAATTCATTCCGAGTATCTAATCAATATCGACCCAGCTACAGTTTGAAGCCATTTCCCCTTGTCCACTAAATGCCCTGGCAAAAAACTCCTCTCCAGCTTCAGATACTGGAAGGACTACCACCCTGCAGATAAACATAATTAACCATTAACTGCAAAACTACACTGGAACGGAAGGACGAAACTTACAGTTAGCATGTTTGTATCTATGTCTGGAGGATCTACCAGTCTCGCCACTGATTCCATGAAGACAAAGAAAGCAATCACCATCAGAAAGAGGCCATTAATAAATCCAGAGAGAATTTCTACACGTCCATACCTGAAAGTAAACATATATACTTCAGAGAGTGAAGAATGGGTACTCTGAACAAATGTCAAAGTGATAATAAATAAAGTTATAATTCTTTCAATACAGCATTAAGATTGCTGTGATTTTCCTTAATGTCACAGAATCATGCCTCAATTTCTGAGTTATTTTTTTCTGATCAAGAGATTGCCAGTTTCCAACTGTCCAAACTCCATTACAATAAAACAATATAGAAGTATTCTCTTATATATACTGCCCATTCAGGGCTTCAAACTGTTAAACTGCTATGCAAGCATCTGAAGTTTAATTATATCAGCTGAATCTAAATCTTCATATGAACACTGATTTTTAACATAGATTTTTGTTTGACATAAATGCCTAGCATGAGGTAATTTCTAAAGAATATTCACAGTGATAAAAGTTTTACTTGTAGAGTTAAATGAAAATTACATTTCAGGCATATTTTTTGCACAGGGAGGAAGACAATAGCATGAGCACAAATGGAACAGAATAGACACAGCTAAAAAAACCACAGAAGCATGCATTAGTAAAAGATCCCATACATACCAGGACATTTTGAAAATGAGCAAGGAGAGTTAAGTTTCAAATAGTCCTTAAAGAATCCAAGATACATACCCATACGAAAATATGCGAGTTGCTTTCCACCTTGTCATCAGAGCTGCAAAAAGCCCCATCACTAATGCAGAACAATCAAAAAGCATGTGAAATCCATCAGAAATAAGACCAAGGCTATTGGTCCACACTCCATAAAAAAGCTCCACAAAAGTGAAAGCCTAAAACAAAATAAAGTTTGAATTTTTCCTTAAATATTAACTTGTGTATTAATGTTTTGGTAGACAGAAGGATATTCTTTTCATAGAACACTCAACATTTTTCAAAGGTATTGTTCTAAGTATTTCTAGATCATTTTTTTTTCCTCAAATGAAATACACGATGTATTCCAAGTCTAGAAAGAGACATTTTTGATCCCACTCTCCTTAACGCCTCAGACATAAAAAAATCAGCTCTTTACATGAGTAAATCTGTTTTGAATTTTAAACTGAGATTCTGAAGACAAAATTCTAAGCATTTTATCATTAAAAATAAGAGCTCTGATCTGATACATTATTAGTGTAAAAGTAATGCTGTCTATAAATCTGTTATGCCAACATTTTCTTCACCAGTAAGTTGACTGTTTAAATCTTAGGAACTGGCTCTGAGAAAGGTACACAAGGAAACTTTTAATACATACACTTACCCTGTACATTTTACTATTATTAATCCATCTGCCTAAAAACTTTTCCAGTCTTTCATATTCTATAATGGAATTCCTTAGTTAACACATATACTTCAAGTTTCTCCCCTTATCTTCCTGGAGATCTCTGTAAACGAGGTTCTATCAATTTTGCTTACTGCATCAGAGAGAAGCTAAAAATAAAACTAGCTTGGTCCAATATGACACTAATCAATCCCACACCTTCTATTTTGTTGTCCCCATTCTTATCAGTTTCACTGAGGCCTTATCAGTTTCACCTTATCTGCTGGCAACATTGAGGTATCTGAACCTTAAACATACTCTCATACAAGTATTCAGTTACTGGTGTAACCCTGACACATAGAACCAGTGCTGCACTGTGACAACAAATCAGTAACCGCTACTTAATTTGCCCTGTCGAAGGTCACTCTCAAACCAATCGATAATGGGAATCCTTTAAAGAAAAACTCTTCTTTCTGTATTATATATGCGCTATTGTGATTTGGTTTGAAGAAAAAAACCATGCACTTACCAGATTTAGGCACAAGAAATAGAAGATCTGCCGAGAATCATACTCCTCAAGGATTTGTTTCAATGACTCCTTAATAAACCGGGGCAATGACTGGGAGCTTTGCTGTAATGCATCACCCATGAAGTTATAGAGAGGAGTGCCTTCAGGGGAATAGCCAATAAGGGTACCCTTCTGCCCTTTCCTGGAGGGGGAGGACAGGATATTGGCAGCTGCAAGGAAAGTATTGAAGTTTTTGTTGCTGTTTCTAAGCTTCACAGCTATTTTATAATGTGTTTAATCAGCAAAGTTTACATGAAATTTTCAGGCAGCAAATTGATTGTCAACTTCATCTTGACGTTTATTATTGGATTTCATGACTATGTAAAATTAGATCACCACTTCCACAACAGATCACACTCCTTTTTTTTCTGTAGGCAGACAGTAAAAGAGTGAAACTCTACAGGCTGCCTTATTCAAAAGAATCCATAAGGCTCATCCAAAAGAACTCTGTGCACCTCAATTTTCTGACTGGCTTTCCAGTCAAACAGACCACAGATTCACTACAGTTGAGACAAGAATACGTACATAAAACAAAGAAGACAGCACTCACTACCACCCCTCCTGAAAGAACATGCTCTGTGCTTTCTTGGTGTGGTGGCTTGTTCATAGCTCGAAGTTGGTCTGTTATTGGATGCGTCCAAAAGTTTCCAAAAAGCAGTGCACTAATGAAAATAAGAAAGGATCCGTATCGAGCACATGTGGAAGCTTCCATCTTCACAGAGCATATGGACTCCACGTAGAAATCCAGGATCACAACAAAAAAGATGACTGTTATGAAAGGCATGATGAGAGAAGACCAAGACTCTACTTTACTCTGCAACAGAAAATAAATTTCAAACAGGACTGCTCACCAGAAGAATGATTGTATTTATAGCATTAAATGTAGTTCACTTGAATGACAAGTATTTTCACTAATCCATAGAACAAATACTTTTATACTTCCAATTTATAATATAAACACATCATTCCAGATATAAAAGGAGACATGTATCTAAAATGCACTAAAGTACTTTATTTTAAATATTTTCATGTTTGTAAAAGGAATTCCATATTCAATGCCATGGTTGCAATGGCCTACTCTCCCTATGCACACAAGGATAAAGAACAGTTTTCAAAATGACAATAAATTATCTACTTCTTAGGGATAAAAGAACACTGTACTTATATAGTCATTAATACTTGTACAATGTTAGTAGATGAACCCAAGGTATTATACCTGAGCTAGAAGGATGAAATACAATTATCACACAAAAGATGAAATTAAAGTATCACACAGATAAAAAACAAATATAGCAGAAAAGCATAATGGAAAAATTTCAAACAAAGCTTACTATAAAAATAAAAACAGCAACATTGGTAATTTTGAAGATATTTTAAAGGAAAGATTTTAATTGCAATTCACAGGCATTACAAAAAATTACTTGTCTTTGTACTTATTATCTTACCTCTGTTGTCAGAGAGAGAACAATAACCCATGGGCACAACAGAAGGACGGAAACAAGATGAGACAAAGCTTGAAGACGCTTTGCTCCACCTACATCTACAGATAGTTTTCGGGATGCCATGTGAAAACCAACCTTACAGCACAATGCCAGTACCAGAAGCAGCACTCCACCCTGGAGACATAAAGGGATTCCATTAGATTCCGTAAGTACCAAAAACCTCACTCCAAAAACAGGACACTTACAAGGAGAAAATATTAATGTGCTTTCCTTAACCTGGAAATAAAAGCCCAAACTAGGATATTTCCTGTAGTTTTTACTCTAGCTAAAAACAGTAACATAGCAGACATGGTTGTGCCTTAGCACTATTCAGAACAGCCTAACATGAGCCGAATTTTAACTCTCTCAATAGTATTAATTGGCATACACCGGCAGCAAAATGGTAGCTAACAGCATCTGAGGAAGAAAAATCACCCAAAGTTTTCCCATCTTCCATTATTAAAAGCATGTTGAAAGCACACATAAACCTCCAGAGATTCACATCATCTTGTCCTCTAGACCTTTCATAACCTTTTCATCCTTTTACCTTTGAACACACCCTATTTCTTCACAATATACTTTTTCAAAATTGTTCTTCAAATGAATTACAAGATACACAGCATCTCATCTCCCTTAGATCACACTTGCTTTTTTGCACCATTAACCAGTCTTTCTAATATTTGATTTATTTTTATATTAATACTTTTTCAGTTGCTCCATATTGTTTTCTGTTTTAGTCCTCAGTGAAGCCACTTGAGCAAGACTAAGCCAACACAACTCAATCAGCCAGGTCAACCCTGTACAGTCAGGTTACAATATTCAGATGTTCATACCATCAATTACAATGGGACTGTCTTACTGAGAAGTATCAGAATCTGTGTTTTCAATTACAAGTCTAATGTAAAGGAAAGACTGGACAAAGCTAAAGATGCAGAAGCAAAACACAGGCCCCAAAAGTAAGTAAGAAGTGGTTTGTAGGCAAAGCATTACAAATACTGATGAAAGAGTATTTCATAGTAATTTTAATGAGACTTGTTAGGCTATGCATTACACTGAAGTCCTTATCAGCTATAGAGGTTGAATATTGTATGATCTGGCTTGCTGTATTGAAGCTCCTCATACTCCAATCAATGTGCAAAAATTACAGTGCTAGTTCAGTTCCAATATGAGGTGGGGAACCAATCTTTTGGTTTTGATTCAGGCTTGGATTTGCTCTAAGCTGATGAAATTCTTACCTACAAAACTTGGATAAAGATTCTAAAATACGTGTTATTTACCTTGTGATCTGCAACACCCAGGAATGCAATGACTGTATACAGAACATGAGTAAGAGCACTGTCATGATGCCCCTCAGCTGAACAAAAACTTAAGGAAAAGTTTCATTAGATTTTTGTCTTTTTTTTTTTAACCAAGAAAAAGAACAGGCAAAGGTAGCAGAACACAGAAAGCAGAGGTAAGCAAACTGAGCTTTATGATGTGTTGGCATGTGCAAGACAACCAGGGGACCAGGTGCAGCCCTCAGCGTGGGTTTGTGAAAAGCAGGTCCTGACTGACCAACCTGATCTTCTATGATGGAGTGACCTGCCTAGTGAATGAAGGAAAAGTGGTGGATGCATGGACTCCAGGGCTGCATGGATGCCTTGGACACCATTTCCCACATGATCTTCCCAAAGAAACCAGCTCCTGGCTTGGGCAGGTGGACAGTTCATGACTTAAAAATCGCCTGGATGGCTGGGCCCCGAGTGGCAACGAGGGGAGTTACATCCAGCTGGTGATCAGTCAGCAGAGCTGTTCCCCAGGGCTCAGTACTGGGGCCAGTCCTGTTTCATATCTTTATCAGCGATCTGAATGAGGGCATCAAGTGCTTTCGCAGGCAGTCTGCAGGTGACACCAAGCTGGGTGGGAGTGCTGATCTGCAGGAGGGCAGGAAGGCTCTGCAGAGGGATCTGGGCAGGCTGGATCATGGCCTGAGGCCAACTGTGTGAGGTTCAGCAAGGCCAGTGCTGGGTCCTGCCCTTGGGGCACAACAGCCCCAGGCAGTGCCACAGGCTGGGGCAGAGTGGCTGGAAAGCGGCCCCAGGAAAAAGCTGCCCCAGGAAAAGGACCTGGGGGTGCTGGTGGCAGTGACTGAACATGAGCCAGGGTGTGCCCAGATGGCCAAAGAGGCCAATGGCATCCTGGCCTGGTTCAGCAATGGTGTGGGCAGCAGGGGCAGGGCAGTGATTGTCTGCCTGTGCTGGACACTTGTGAGGCCACACCTCGAATCCTGTGTTTAGTTCTGGGCAAGTACAAGAAGACACTGAGGTGCTGAGGTGTGTTCAGAAAAGGGCAACAGAGCTGGAGAGCACTTACAATGAGCAGCTGATGGAGGTGGAGGTGTTTAGTCTTGAGAAAAGGAGGCTCAGGGCAGACCTTATCACACTCTACAACTATCTGAAAGGATGTTGAACCCAGGTGGGGGTCAATTTTTTCTGACAGGACAAGAAGAAATGGCCTTCAGTCCTATCAGCTATTAGTATTGAGTAGATTGAGTATTAGGAAGAATTTCTTCAGAAGGGATTAACAAGCACTGGAACAGGCTGCCCAAAGAAGTGGCTAAATGAACATTCCTGGTGGTTGTTACAAGACATACAGATGTAGCACTTAGGGACATGATTTAGTGGTGGGCTTGGCAGTGCTGGGTAAACAGTTGGACTTGATCATCTTAAGATGCCTTCCAACCCAGGCCATTCTAAGATTCTGTGATTCTATTTTATGATTCTACTCACTGAAAACTAAGTAAATTCATCAATAAGATTCCAGAATATACCATTTGTATATTATATATAATGTCTGTATATTATATATAATGTCTGTAATTCCATGTTTTTATTCTTCCTTTGGAAAGTTTACTTTCATCTTGTTTTTACTGCCCATCTGTAGATATACTATTTTTTGTCAGTACCCTATGATGAGATGATCAATTGAAAATTTACTTCAAAATCACTTCTAATTATAATTTAATTCAGTACACTCAATTCCACATTTTCTCTGCTCCAGTACTAAGAGTCACTTGCTCTTTTGTGTAACAAGAAAGGATACGATGTTCTGCTATTTTAGCCATGAGGTCGTCATTATCAAAAAGTAGTAAGCAGATGATAGCTATGATGAAAAATGCAGCACCTCTTGTCTGTAAAAAAAAAACCAACCAAACAACAAACAACCAAACAACAAAAAACCCCAAGTACTTCTGAACTGCTACAACAGATTACTTTAAAAAAATCCAGGAAATCAGTCCCCTCCTTCCCTACTTCCTGATCAATGTAAGCGTACTTCAGTAAGAAAACCATGAGAGAAACCTCTATTATTAAGAAAGTGACCTTGACAATATAATTCCACTTTTTTTTCTAGTTTTCAGACTTACCAGATAACTCAGGACATATCACCACTGTAGCAAGCTAGATTAAGGTATCTTATGAACTTTAAGTGTGATTACTTTCTGCATGGTGTCTTTCTGCCTGCCAGACGGCACTGCTACTTCAGCCTGATGATTTAATATTCTGTAGCATCAATGAGCTACAAACAAGATCTGTACAAACTGTTGAATTTCACCATACGGAACCTAAAGGCTAAAGAACTATGCAAAGACTATAAGAAAGAACAGCTCTGAAGTGCTTTTGTGGGGAAAGCACAGAGGTAGCCATGAAATCCCACCTCCCAGAGCTTTCACCACCCAGACTTAAACCACTGCAATTTTTGGTACTCATCATCTTAGCTAGATACAGAGCTCTATGTCTGAAAAATACTGTTACAATTTGTCTTTTAAAGCCAAATAGACCTATCACATTCTTGTTGCAGAAAGTCAATTTACCAGTTCATTTCACAAAGCTGAAACATTCAGAGGACAGCATTAGTGCTCCCCTGTTTCTGCTGCCTTAAGATATGCAGCTTAATTGCCAAATGTAGCCCACTAAGATAGAGACTGACAAAGAATCTCTCTGATGCTCTACAACTATCCTTGTGGTAATCGTCTGGAGAGAGCAACTTGTCTTCTTCAGCGTGATCTTCATGCTGGATGCCCTAAGCTTCTCAATTTGCAGGTGGTGAGCATAGAGTGTCAGTGCAGATGATTGTGACTTTAAGCTGCCTGAGAGTGCTTAGGGGACTGCAGTGCTGTTATGAGACACAGATTTCAGAACTCCCAGCCTGAGATGACACCAAAGTGAGACTTCCCTTCTAGCCTCAGGTATATAACAGGAGGCATTTTCCTGTTACTGTTTTTGAGTGAAAGTGCTCAAGACTGCTAGGTATCGGGATAAGTTCATTCCATTAAGGGCTGATTGGACACATTTAGAGAACACCTTGCAAAAGTATGTGCAATGAGACTTGAGACTGAGCATACCTCAAGTACAGGTCTTCAATTAAATGAAAGGGCCTAAGTATTCAGCACACACAGGATCATGCAGACATAAAAGTACTTAGAAAACTTTCTGGCAGAAAGAAACCATGTATATGAAAAGCTTAACACATTGAAGATTCTAGGCCAGGAACTGGAGAGCTTATTGCTGGACTTCAATGTCTAAGGTCAGGACCACTACATGCACAGATGTTCTTTTGTCAGTTTGAATCCAAAATCTCATTACAAAGAATGCTGAAGTGCAAAAATGGTTCTCAAGGTTCTTTTCTGGCTGTAAACAGAAAAACTTCTCAGGTATCTGCCATAGATATCCAACACCTTCACCTACTGTTTCTCTCTCAATGCCATATTTATTATTTCAAGTAGTACATATTACAATTTCACCATTAATAAACTAAAAAACCACATTCTCTATGAATGTGGACCCAAAAACACAGCTTGTTCCAGGTAAAGAAGTACTTGAATTTATAGATTTCAGTATGTTTTACATTTGGTAAAACAGATTTTTAAATACCTTTGCCGGTCCTCCACCTGAGCTTGTGAACAAGACACTGAGGAGTGACAGCACAACCACATCACTGTGCTCAAACAGTAACAACGTCCTATTAAAAAAAATGAAATAAATACTGCATTTACAAAGAGTTTACCTCACAACCTTGATACATATTATTCCAGCTAAAATTAGACACAACAAACATTTATCCTGTGATTACAACAGCAGGTTTAAACAATTCAAAAGAAAAAAGACAAATCAATTTGCCTTCACTAGCAATAGATCTAGCTGCAGACAACTATACGTGTTACAAAACAAGAACTTCCTAATTCAAGGAACAGATTAAAATTATTCATTTATAGATAACTTTAAATCTATTTTCTTCTAGCAATGCAACAAGATACCAACTTGCTCAAGATGGAGTTATTATTCCCACTACAATACCTCCTCTAAACCAGTTTCTGCTCCCAGAGAAAATAAGATGTCCTGTTCTGTACTACTGCATCCTGCTCATTGAGGTGCTGATGATCTAGTACCTTATGCCACCTCAAAACCTCTTAATTGCTGAAAATAAAAAATTGTAGCTTACATGCTACCTCCTTCAGACAGCAAAGGCTAACTAACAAGCTGTATTGACAGCTTTCCTGAGCAGAACATGAAAGTAATTATTGCTCTGAAGTTTACCAAATGCTTTTGCAATCCTCTGCATAGCAATACAATATGCTAGGACCCATGTAACTGGTTCTGTTTGGGAAGACTTCCAGCATCCAGAAAGACATGAGTATTAACTACATTAATATAATTAATCACAGTATTATTTATTACTCTCAGGTATGCCGCCTTCTGTGTAAATGATAAAAATTCACCTTCATAAAATGTATCATTTAAGGCTTTACTCTTCTCTTTCTAGTGAAACATGCTTTCCAATACATTAACCTTCATTTTTGGAAGTCTAGCTACTCTCATAGTTACTTAGTCAGCAGCACCAGCACACAGCATAAATGGTTTTACCTGTATACGCACTAATGTTACCCAATTTCAACACAGAGCACTCAGCCAAGCAGATAAAGAAGTACTGCACAACAAGTGCAGAAATTGATTCACCTGTCAAAGGAATACTAGCTGCTACCATTAGCTGTCAAGCCATGGACTCCAAATAGGTAAATAAACAGTTGGCATTACATTAATGAGAGTGGGGAAGCGACAAAAACTATAATAAGTGACCCTGATGTATCACTCACATCAAGTGTTTAAGCACTATCAAGAATTTCACTGGCATCTCATAAAAGAAGTAGTTCTTACCAGGTCTACAGAAATTATATGTACTTTTTCCCAAGCACGAAAGATTTTGCAAGAAAATTCATAAGGATTCAATATGTTTTTGGATATACATCAACTGGCTAGCACCATTGTCTGACAGAAGACAAAAAATAAAGGAGCAAGACAGGGAAGGATCACAAAAGAAAAACAGTATTTACAGTAGATATGTATTTACCTCAATGGTCCACAAAGAGTAAGGCCAAAAAACCACAAAAGGGAAATGACACATCCAACAACAGCATGCTTAAAAATTTTGATCCACTACAAAAGAAAGGTATTTCATTATCATTATCTCCAGAGTTTCAAAATAAACACTCTATTACTAGCATTGTTTCAGCACAATAGCTGTAGAAATTGAGAGGAAAACGTGCTTTGCAAGTTCTATAATTATAACTTAAATTATGATTATTTTCTTAGATACTTTGCTAGGCTATTAAGATTTATTTGGACATACTATGAACCGGATTTTTTTTCTACCACAGTACTAGATTCTGTAACATTGTCTAAGTTCTCTTCAAAAAAAGCCTGAAAAATGGTTGAAAAACATCAAGTCCATTTACCTATTTTGTAATTTATTGTATATATTGGATAAATATAAAATAACTAGATAAAATGAGCAAATTGAGGCTAAGACCTTATGCCTACAAATATTTATGTGTGTTATGTGTTATAGTCTTTCTTCAGGAAGCAGGCTGTAATTCAGATAATCAATACATTATTAACTTCAGATGCAAATTTTAGAAGAAATTAATTCTGGAAATAAGCTAAACAAGGCCAAGCACCTACAACAAACAGATCATCTTCAAAATCCAGAATCTGAAATTTTTTAGCAGAAGTAAAACCAAATATGGACAGATTTTTCTGAATTCAAATCAAAGATGGTATTTTTTTCCCGTTCACATTTTTAAAATTCTGCCATACTCACCTAGTCATGAAAGCAGTGAAACAGCTATCCTTCAGACTCTGTCTACTTAGCATACGCAGTGGATCAAGTTTTTGCGTACACAAATCCATAAACCCAAGATGAATATGAAGCAGGTGAAGAAAATTTATTTCTTACAAATCCGCAGGTTCCAATCTGGCCCTACTCTAAACTCCTTGGGATACTGGGAACTCACAAAGGTCTGATGAACAGTTAGATTAAGCCCTCCTCACATGCAGAAGGGAGTCTTCTGTTCTGAGGGACAAGACTAGAGCATTTCAACATTCTGGCAGTCCATAAATTGCCTAACTGTCCAAGTCAGCTAAGTAACCTCTTTTTTGAAATTCCTCTCCTTACAGTAGATGCTTGCTTGGCGATAAGGACCAGCCTTTTCACTATACTCTCAAAAGAAGCTGACAACAGCTAAGAACACTGAATGTTTTAGCTCACAAGACACTGAGTTAGTTGCATACCTCTGGAACCTGTAACCACATCTTCTAAGTGGAGTAATCTTTGTTCGCTTTTCAATTTTGGCAAGAGCCATGTTGCCAAGAATATTTACAAGGATGCAAGTCACTCTTACATATGTCAACTCACCTGACGCTTGGTTACCACTTTTCCAGAAGAAAATGGTTTTTGAAACAAAACCATAAAAAAAGCAGACCTGTCAAAAGGAGAAAGTTTTCTCTATTAGTTTAACAGTCAGCTTTTTATTCAAACCAGATCTGAACAACTAGGTTTCTCATATCTGGCTCAGTTATATAGAATGCTGAATACACAGTCCTGTAGGAATAGAAGACACAGCACACAACTTCTTCTAGTGTGATCAAAAGTCATGGGCAAAAAAAGCCGATGGTGCCTGGGAACATGCAAGAGAAGTCCATAAATGTACATGAATATGAAAGAAAAGGAAAAATTGAAATTCCAAATGTTCCAACTCTGTCAAGTTTATTACATAAATGCTCTTCCACATCTCATCAAGTTAACATGAAGCAGGATTTTGTCTGCAAAGATTGTTTCTGTGTATTTGCTATCAGTTTTCATACCTTACTCCTCAATCTGGAAGAAACAGCAGCTGAATCCTACACGAACTTCAGGAATACAAACTATAAAGAAGAAAGCTTAACTTCTACACCCTTGCTAACAAAATTTGGACATGCCTGAGTGTCCTGGTTTCAGCTTGGACTGAGATAAATTTTTCTAAGTAGCTGCTACTCCTAGTACTGCTAGTGCAGTGCTGTTTTGGATTCAGTGTGAGAACAACATGGATAAAACAGTTTTGTCTGTTCCTCAGTGACACTTATCTGAAGTCAATTTCTTTACAGTTTCCCATGCTCTGGCAGCAAGCAGGTGCACAAGAAGCTGGGAGGCAGCACGGCCAGGAGACCTGGCCTGAACAGGCCAAAGGGATGTTCCATACCACAAATACCATATACTCAGTACATACCCTGGGGGAGCTACCCAGATGGCAGCTGATTATGGTTTCGGGATGGGCTAGGTATTGTCATTGTGTGTTGAGCAGTTGCACTGTGCATCACTTGTTTTTACTGGGTTCTCTCTCTCTCTCTCTCCCTTCATTACTGTATTTTGCTTATTAACATATTAATAATTTATTAACTTATTAATTTCAGTTATTAAACTCTTATCTCAACCTACGAGTTTTTGGTTTCCTCCTGATTCTCCTCCCCAGCCCCCTGGAGCGATGGAAGGTGAGAGCACATTTGTGTGATACTGGATTGCCAGCTGCAGCAACAGTCATACCATGACCAACAGCACTATCAGCACTGTCAGAACACGCCCAACTTTGAGGTTGGAAAAACACTGAAGTTTCTCGAAGGCAGAGAGGCCTTACAGACTCACATGGAAAGACCAGACAGCTGGACAACTGCCAATGATATGAGAAGAACAAGTGCTGGATTCTCTACGTGTGTTGGGGTAACCCTGCTTATAAGGCACAAAGGGGACAGAAGGCTGGATGGCAGCCCCACAGAAATAAATCTGGAGGTCTGGGTTGATGGAAAGTTGAATATGGGTCAACAAAAAGGGTCAGCTGTGCCTTGGTGTGCATTTGCATTCAAGCACAGCATCACCAGCTGCTTGAGGAAGGCAACTGTCCTGCTCTGCAATGCAAGGATGCAGCCTCAGCTCAAGTCCTGTGTGCAGTTTTGGGTGCCTGGGTACCAGAAGGATATCAAACTGTTAGACTGTGTTTGGGGGAGGCAGCCAAGATGGTGTAAGGTCTCAAGGGCAAGAGGAGCATCTGAGGTTGCTTGGTTTGCTCAGCTAAGAGAAAGCTGAGTGGTGACCTCGTGGCACCTTCTTCAGTGGAGGGGCAGAGGAGGAGCAGATGGAAAGGTTCTTCACGAAAAGGATGGCTAGCCACTGTAACTGGCTCCCCAGGAGTGTCACAGCTCCAAGCTTCTCCGAGCTCAAACGAGTATCTGGACAATACACTTGATCATATATTTCCATTTCAGGTAGTTGTGTGAGGAGCAGAGAATTGGACTCAAAGTTTTCCATCAGGAGACACTCCAAGATACCGAAATTACAGTGAACAGAAATGTGAAGCAAAAAAACACTACTATGAACAGAGCACTTCCTGGATTCGCTATTATGCTTCTCCTCTTCAAGTAAACCATAACAACATAATGCAGAATTACAAGCTTCACGCTGTCAATGAACAGCCGAAGTTTTACGAGTGGGGGACAAGGCTCCATCCCCCGCACACTCACCCCAGCTGCACTACGAAGATAAACTGCACGAGGTGAACCACTTTCAGGAGATCATAGGATTCAAACAGCCCCACGGCTTTCAAGACCTTGGCGAAGCACAGCAGCACGATGTACCGAGTCAGCCTGTAGAAGGAGAGAGGCCGGTTCGCACCTGCCACGCCGCCGCCCGGGCCCGGCCCCGACGCCTCAGCGAAGGCTGCCGGCGCCCCCGCCCCGGGAGGCCGCGGGGCGATGCCCGCTGCTCTCCTGAAAAAGGGACGGCGACAGGCCGCCCGCCGGAGCCAGCAGGGCGGCCCTCCCCCCCGCCGCCGTTACCGGGCGCTGGGCACATCCACAGGCCCCAGCGCGGCGCCGCCGCCGGCTAGGGCCTGCCCGCCGTATGGCTGCTCCATGGCGGGACGGAGGGAGGGAGCTCCTGCACGGAACGGCTGCGAGCGCTCAGGAGCTCAGGCGCGGCCCGCCTGCCCTGCGCCGGGAGCACCGCATCGCCCGCAGGCAGTGCGGCGGGACGGGAACGAGAGGAACGAGAGGAACGAGAGGAACGAGACGGGAATTGGGGAGCGGGACGGGAACCGGGAACTGGGAACGGGAAGTACGTGAAGCACAGCTCCCGCCGGCGCGCGTGCGCGGGAGCAGCGCGCAGGCGCCACGGCGCCGGGCCCGGGCTGTGAGGGGCGCGGCTCCGTCCTGCCGGGGCGGGGCGCGGGGCGGTGATAGTGGATTTTTTTTTTTCTTTTTTAATGCAAATCAGTTTATTTTGTGTTATTATGGCACAAAGCTCTGCGCCAGTACCCAGGAGACGGTTTTCCTGCCGAAGGGTTTAATGTCCTTTTGAAACTGATGGGAAAATTGAGACGGAAGATAGGAAATGTCCATATTTTGAGCTAGCTGCTCTCTTCCAGCCACGTATCAAGCTCTCTGGTTTTGGTTCCCAACACATGATTTTGCTACATAGTTCAGCACTGAGGTAGGAAAAAGAAATTAAGGACATACTGGTGTATGGAATTAGCTCAGCAATGGTCAGCTTCATATTGGATTTCTTTGAAACAGACTTGGGTAGACTTTAACTAGGAAGAGATGGAGAGATAGGAGAGAAGGGTATGACTGCTGGCAAATGAAATTTTCAGAATTCACTGGCCAAAAATCAAAGGTTTTTGAAATTTATTTGCAGATTTTCAAATTATTCCCAGTGCAGCTGAAGACTTCAGCATGGCAAGCACAAACCTGTTAAGTGAAATGCCGTCTCTCTGTTCCAGGCGTCTTGTGAATACCCCTTCAAAGTTTAACCCACAAGTCTTGTCTCCTGTCAAAAAACTCCCCCAGTTAGCAATTTGGGAGTCCCTGAAGCCCATGGATGAACCACAAGATGTCGATACCGTTTGTAAGCAGGGGAGGGGTGAAAAAACGTTTCGTTACGTGCCGTGTGCGCTGTGTCCGGGAGATGGAGGTGTTGGCAAACAGCACACGGGAGAGTCCCGCAAACGAGAGGCAGGGCTGGCTGCATGGCCCGAGAGCAGCGTAGGGAGACCAAGGGCTGTGGAAGAGGACAGAGGGTGAGAATCAGCACACTGGGTCCTAAACACGGAGAGAAGGGGAGAGAAAAAGCTAGTAACGGACAGGGGAGCTCTTTATGGGACCAAAACGGGGAAACACAAAAAGCAAAGGTGTGAGTTACGTGACAGCATTGCAAAGCCCAGACGATGCAGACATGCATCCTCAACACTTTTTCAGGGTGCCTGTATGTGGCATACTGGGGCAGGCTGCTGCCCAGCAGTGGCCCTCCGACTCACATAAGCACCCTGTGGTGTTAAGCGTCGCTGGCCTGCCAGTTCACTTAGCTGATCCCCACTGAATGCCTCCCCAACATATGTCTCAAGCACCTGTGCCAGGTGGCATCCTCTTGGCTGCTGGGGTCCCAGGCTGGAGTGGTGGCATGGCATCCCTGCCTAGGCTCTGCACCCCAACAGGACCCCTGGCTCAAATGAAGCTCGTGGAAGGACATGTGTCTTGCCACATCAGCAGTCCTGCCTCACCCGTATATAAACATACCTAGGACATGAACTTAGACCTGGGTGTAATCTTGACATACCAGAAAGCCACTCCTGGCTTGTCAGCCTGGTGCAGTTGTATTTGATTTGACCAAGAGGTGTCATGGCATCAGCATATGAACTCTATTATGTGTGAAAACATATAATAACTCCACTGGCTTTGAAAATACACGTTATTAGGCCCTGCCAGCGCCTACCAGATTGTGTGTTCATAGGTTCCAGTGGAGCACCACTGCACACGCAGATGGTTACTATCCTGCTGCAAAGATGGGGGGCAGGTGCCTGAAAACCAAAATTGCAGAATCAAAAACCACACGGTGAGACTGGGTGTGGTTGTTGAAGGGAATGGTGAAAATAAATGACTACTAGTGAGAGCAAAGTTGGTGTCTGTAGGAGCAGCTGAAGGAGAGAGAAGCTAAAGTCCCAGAACGAATAAATCTAAACCCACAGACTTTGCAACTGAAAAAGAAGACATGTGGAGGGTATGGGGTTCTTGGATAGGATTTGAAAGGACTCATTTAAACCCCGCAAAACGTGCAGAAAAGGTGAGAAAACCAAGACATAAAATAATGTACAAAGATTTATTGTTTCATTTAGTTCTACACGTGTATTAAGCAATGGTTTCTGTTTGCTTAAATGTTGCATGCTCCTGAAGACTTAAATTGTGAAATCAGAGTATCTAAAAGGTTAGAGGTCTGTGGAAAAGAGTAGTTAAAGTGTTAGGGGTGGTCCTAAGGTGTCTATGTTTTTCATTAATGAAAATGTGATGTGGTAAGAAGGAGAACAAATGTCCCTGTGAAATGATAAACCTGATTTTTACTGCAACCTAGTGAGACCAGGGGAAACTTGGAAGGAAAAGGCTCAGAGAAATTTGAGAGGATAAATTTTTGCATTGGAGCAAAAATCCAAGGAAGCAAAAAAGGTCCACTTTCTAAGTGATGTACTTCTTTTTGTTATTTCAGGATTACAGCTAACTATAGTAGATTAGGGGGGAAAAAAATTCCCCTCCCTGTGAAAGCAAAAGTACTCAAACTTGTGCTCAATGAAGAGCTGCAGTCATTTCAAATTTGGATGTTTGGTCTGTTAAGGAACATCAAGCGTTTTCCTTCTGCTTTGAAAGAAACTATGTCTTCATTTGCCACCAAATGCAGGAGGAGTTATCTGGAGCTGGCTCTGGACTCAAGTCTGTGGGGAGGCACACTTAGGATAGTGGCAGATGTCCTGGTGAGGGAGCTCTGGTAGAGCTGTGCTGCCAGTGGACATTTATTTCAAGTTGTGCTTCTATGAAAAGTTTTGTTTGGAAAATATCTTAATAGCCTTGTGTTTATTGAGTAATGGTGGCAGATATCTGTTCCAGGAAAAGCTCACTGGGATTAACTGAGTAATTGGAATGGCAGAAAGTGTCTTTTCTCTTTGACTCGGCATGGGAGAACAGTGACTTTGCTAAGACTTGGCTTCTGCATTTCTTCTTTTTGATTCTAATGCAAGCTGTGGTCCTTCATTTTTCAGCTAGCAGAGAACAACTAAGTAGAGAGCGGCATTATTGGGAAGTGCACAGATATCCATGGTTCCCATCATACTAAATGGACACACATAATTTTGCAAAAAATTTCAGACAGTTGGTGTCTGACGAAGCGAGGAAAGGAGGGCAACTGTCCCTGAAATATCATTGTGACTTGCATTGCTGTGAACCTCCATCTCTTCTTGTGCTGCTGCTATTGTATATACTTATCACTATGCAAACTAGTGAAATTACAGTGATAGAAGAGAAAGTAAAAAAAATCCTCTGGTGTAGCAATTCAGAGAGAATAACGTAGTGAGAAAGCCTAATTGTGCCTTAAAAGTGTAATTTTTCTGTTATAAAGCTCCAATATTAACTATGTAGCCAGCATGATAAGGAAAAAAAAGGGCTGATAGAAAATCAGAAGTCACTTTACAGGCTTTTATGATTTCATGTAACGTGACACAAACCAGCTATTGTATTTTTGCTGGGAAATTTGTAGCTGAGGTCAATGCAGCAGAAAATGAAACTTGAGGAAAGAGACACGGGGTTTCTGTGCTAGAATGAGAGTTGTGTTCTTTATCAAACCATTCACAGACGATGGTGCCTCTTCAAATTTACATAAATCATACTAAGGTATATGTTAGGCTGTGTTCTATTATGTTTGCTGCTTCCTGTCAGGATGAAGAAGCAAAATGTTTAATTTTGCATCATCAGAATGCTTGAATTTAGATGTAAGCAGCCTTTTTTACTTGGACTCGTTAAACACAGGTTACTACTCTGGCAGTAGTTTTCCCTCTTCTCCCTGCACTTGCTGAAGCCTGACACCATCTTCCTGGTGTTGTTCAGGCTTTGCCATGCTTGGCACAGATGGAGCCACTGGTGGGGATCTGGCTGGTTCCCACACTGCTGTGTTAGAGGGCAGTCAGCCTCCTCCCTCTAGCTCTGTTCTCAGGTGTGGAGCCCTGCTGAGAGCTAGTGTGCCGTCTGACTTGGATTTTCCCCACAAAAAGTGAGAGCCCCCAGAGATCAGTCCTGCCTTCTGTGTTCCCCCCTTCCGGGTTCGTCCCTTTGGCAGTGGTGATGCACGCAGAGAGCTGCGTATCTACCAAGGTCATATGTGTGATTTGATAAATGTTTAGTGAAAGGAAGCCATACAGCAAGAGCCAGCAAAGTGATGTGGTTTCATAGAGATCTCACTTGATGACTGGACCTCAGTTGTAGGCCAGTGATTTAACAAGGTCAATTCCTCATTTATTTAAGCTTATTTATTAATCAATCTGAAATAAATACTTGAAATAGTCTTAGGTAATTTTTTGCAACTTTCCAGTCCAAATTAAATAGGTGCTATGAGTCAAGCAACTGAATCATTAGAAATGATTCACTGCTTTCCTTTCTAAGGATGTGAATTAGCACATGTTCTGTTTTGCTGATGGAGTGCATTCTGCTCTAGGAAACCCATGGAGTATGACTAGTGTGAGTACAGACGAATCCGTGGTGCTAACTTTCTGTCTAAACCCAGAAGCATCAGTTAGCTCTTATTTTATATTATCTTCCCAGTGCCAGACCTGAGTGATAAGAAGCTTGTTTTGCTGAAAAGGTGAACAAACATGAACATCCCTTAATGGCATTTTGCCTCAACTTTCCCCTTTTCCCAGCATGACTGAAAACATCAATTATGAGTTCACAGTCATGTGAACATTAGCAATGTAGCATTGTCGTCTTGAATCTCCAGGATGATACAAAGATATTAATGATTATTTTATGCCAGGTCACCTATGTTTTCTAAAAATAGTAGAAAATTGAAGAGAGCTGGCAATACAGGCAGGGGAGGTAATGGAGATGTGATGAGTTCATGGCAGTAGATAATCTGAAACCTGTGACTTGCTTCACCACCCTCTTTTGCCGTCCCCCAGAAACTACTAGGGGCTTAAAAAAGAAGGTCTTGGGCATGTGTTAAAAAAAAAAAAAAAAAAGCTTCAAAGCCCCTATATCTGGACTTTGTACTGGTTGACTATGCCTCACTGTATCTAGCTTTGTTCTGGTGTCAGCTATGTATGACCCACAAGTAACTGCTTGGACCTTCAGTTCCTTGTTGTGGAGGTCTACAGATATATGGGCTGGACATGATGTGGATGGTGTGCAAGCCCTGCCTCGGGAACATGCCTGGTCCAATGTAGAGCTCACAGTACAGGAGTATTCAGAAAGCTATCCATGCTGACATAGATAAATGGAAGCTGTAGAGAAGTGATGGAAAGCAGAGTTCAGACTATTCTCCGTGGGTGATATTCCTTTTCGTGTTTTATTTCCAGTTATTTTAAAATTAAGCTGTAAATTGAAGGCAGAATTCACATTATGCATTCATCTCCTCTTCTGCAGGCCCCAGGGGGACAGCTGAAATACTTTATCAGGATAGAGAGTGGAAGGTATCTGACCATTGCTGAGCTCTTGTGTGAATGTATGTGTACTGCTTGAACAGGCAGGTTTTTTACGTTATCATGCTTTTTTTTTCCATACGGTTACTAGTTAACATCCATATTGGTATTATCAGGTCTTGTTTTGACAAGCTGTATAATAGGACTTGGTCTCTGGAGAACCAGGACTTAGTATGAGGAGCAATATTTGCTCATATTGGAACATATGGGTTTTTTATTTTATTTTAAATTAAAAACATAATTATGACAGCAGGTAATGTGAGGAAAGGAGGGAAGAGAAATTTAAAAAGGCACGGTGAACAAAGAAACATTTTTATCGCCAAAACCATAGCAAGAAATAACAAGAAGGTTATCTGGAATGACATTCTAACCACTGAATCATCAATTAATCCTGAATGAAACTTTATTTGTTACTGAGACGTTTAGGATGGTCTTACTATGCATGAATTCTGTTCCGTCTGGTAGTTGAGTCAAACTCGTAGTGAAGACTTTCTCCTCTGGGATGCCAGTCTAGATCTCTCTCCCCTACTGGGTGCATATTTTCACAAAACTCTGGGAACTGAATGTCTCTAGGACTTCTGTTGCTCCATCAGTAGCAAAGGCTGGCCAACAAGTGAAAATATCTTAGGAGGAGAGGAAAGCAAAGCCAATGAAATTACTTGTAGACAATACTTGGGAAAGCAGTCTGGTAGGAAAGCACACAAAGGATCATAGATTGGTTTGGATTGGAGGAGACTTTAAAGGTCATCTTGTTCCAACCCATGAGCAGGGTCACCTTCCATTAGATCAGGTCACCCCATCCAGCCTGCCTCTGAACACTTTAAGGGATCCAACAACAGTGAACCTAGGTAGGAAAGTAAGCTGTGAAATGGTTTGGCTGGCATCTGGCACATGTGGCCAGGCTGTCTTGAGATATGGGTTTGTCTCTAGCCCCAAGGAAGCTCATCAACATGCCTGCTCACAACTCATTCACTCTGTGAGATCTCATGGATCTCATGAGATGGAGGGTGGCTGGCTGGCTGCTTTGCTTAAGGCAGGCGGATGTGTAGAGTTGCTGGGGACCAAATGAGGTGTCTTCTCACAGTGTTGAGAGAGGAAGGGAGCCTGAGGGGTAAGTTCTTGTTGGACAAAAAATGGAAATGAGAAAGAAGAGAAGAAATGCTGCAGGGGGAATCTTGAGGAAATCAGCAGTTGAATTAAAATGGAGGTGCTCTGATGAACTGCTTCTTGCTTCCTTTTCTTTCATAATCTGATCCTGCCTACAGCTCTGAATTCATGTTTTTGTACATCTCAGCTTGCTTCATCTGGTCCCACTTGCTGTTTTGCAAGGCTGAGTGTTTTCATGACTGGATTACAGAGTATTAGGCTCTTCAGCACAGCTGGTGGCTGGGATCAAGGATTGCTCTGCATTCTGGATTGGCAGGCCATGCTTCCTCTCACTGCAAATCCTTTTGGCTTTTGTCACCCAGACTTGTTCTTACCTGGCTGAGTATATCTCCCTCCACCCATATCTCCTAATGGTGCAGCATTACCCTTCCAGCAGTGAAAAATAGCCCTTGCAAGAGGCACAGTTCAGCACTGCTTCTCTCCAAAATGGACCAAATGGAACCTGTGGGCAGAGGCTACAAACATTCCTTGTTTGACAGGTGACAATCCTTCCTTAACAGAGCGTCCTTGACTTTTGGGGGAGTCTAAAGCACTGCAGCTGTATTTCACACAACCCTCTGTGGTACTCTCTTTGTATCAGACAATAAAAACTATCAAGAAAGGGGTAAGTGTCAGTCAGGCAAGTCCCCAGATAATCATAGAAACATATTTAATCTTATGTTGCTGTGAGCTTGCTGCCTGTTTTTTGATGCCAGTAGTCAGAACATTTATCATAACTGCTCTGAATTATTTCAGCATGCTATCATGTCAGGCAGAGCAAGAGTCTCCTTTTGAAGTGACCTTTCTTTCAGTAGGTGGATTTAACAAAGAAAAGGAGAAAGGATTTTAGTAAAGATTATTACAAAAACTTGCAATCAGTGAGCTCACTCACAGTGGCTCACTCCTGCTTGAACAGTTGCTCTGTGTGCACTCAGAGAGCAGCAGATGATGGGTGGCCCTGTAGGATTGTGGATGATGAAGAGCAGGATCTGACACTGGCATCCACAAGTGTGGCTTCTCTGAAACCAATGAAGTGGCCTGTTGTGTCAGATCTGGATTTGGTAGTGAGTACAAAGACATATGGGGTGTGGAAGAAGGAGATTACCGGAATTTAGGAAAAAGCACTGGGCTAAGTAGTTAGTCCACACTGGAGATGATCAAGCTGCTCTCTGTCTCCTGATACACAGTAGCTGGGCTTGTGAGCTAAGGGAGATGGCATGTCTCAGTCCTTCTAGAGCAGCATATTAAGAAGGCTCATTTTTCTCATGACTCAACCAGCTGGAAGCACTTAAAATGTGCCATGGCATGGAGAGCTTGAGTATCAAGCTATAAAAACACAGCCAGGGGCAGGCTTGAGGGATGGTGCTAGCTCTGCCTGTGCTTAGAGCTGATTGGGCATCCAGCAGCTCAGCCTGATCATGCTGTGGTCAGAGGCTCAGGCAGAGCAAGTGCATGCTGCATGGATGTAGAAGGATCCTTGCTCAGCTCAGCATCAGGCTACTGAGACCACACCCTTCCCATTGTGGTGTGGCCGAGGAGGTAAAGCAGGCCTGTTCCTCCCTTTGATCTACCCTGTAGACATGTCTAGGACAGTGCAGGTATGAAACTGGCAGCTGCTTAAGATTCCAGTGATGAAGGTGGGGACATCAGAGGAGTGATGGCATCTCACCAGGGAGATATATTGGCCCTGTAGACTCTGGAGATGCAGCTGCTGGAGAAACATGAAGCTGCAGAGGGGATACAGTGATGAGGGTGGCAGAGCAGCACAGGCATCTGAACCGCAGAGAGAGAGATTTCAGCTCTGATGGCAGCCACATTGCAGAAGAGGATCTGAGGAAAAGCCAGGAATGTAACTGGGACAACTTATATGTGTTGTAGCATTGTATCCTCTGCAACACCAAGAGAGCAATGTTCCTCCCCCTGTATGTGTTCCTGTCAGGAACTTTGGCAGTGTTACCAATAATAGCCAAGACCTTTTTACACCTTTTCCCCACAAAAACTGGCCTGTTATAGCCATGCAGAGTGCATCAATGTCTGTATGCTTGTACCTGTCATTGAGACTTGTGGACTAATTTCAGCTGGAGATGTAGAAACAATTATTTAAAATAATTTTATTAGAAATGAAGGCAGCATAGAGAGAAGAGATGCCATGGAGGGCATCTTTGAGTGGTCTGTGCCTCTCTCTGTTCACCCTTTATTGAACTTCATAGAAAACTTACATGTGAAAGGTGTATTTTTGATGTTTCTTAGGAAAGAAATCTTCACCTGGAGCTTGTGCTTGATTCGAAAACTACAGCCTGAGAGGCAAAGCATGAGGAAATCAGACACCAGTAGCTCAGTGATTCCCAGTGCTACTTCTCCCTCCCTCTCTTCCTCTCTTTAGTGGACATGCGGAGCTGAGAGTGAGTTTGACACAGCTCTTGGGCATCCTGACACCGCAGGAACTCACCTCATTTGCAGTGCTGCCACACCAGAGATGTGCTGTGAGCAGGGCTTGGAGGCACCTAGGAGGGAGAGGAGGACTAGGAGTGAACCTGAGGGATGGAGCAGGTTTTGTTTCTGAAAGCATGGAAAACAATCCCATCCTACATTTCTTTAGGGGTGCACCCATAAAATGTAGCTCACTGAAGGGCATTGTTCCATTTGCCTGCAGGTTTTGACAATATTAGTTGTTATCAGGTTTTAGTAGTGCTCTTTGGGATTTCACTGGTTCACAGAGACCAAGCCCTCAGGGCACATGACAAGGGATATGAACAAGAAAGACAAGCAGCCTCATACTGCAAGAAGTCACATTTCTTTATTGTAAACATGTGGAAATTCTTTGCTAAAAACACAGTATCTGAAAAACTTTGATAGAAACTAGATCAAGGAATGCCTGAGCTAATACAGTTCATATGAAAATAAAAAAATACTCAACCAAAGAAGGACAGGAGCTTTCTTTGTTGTCATACACTGATTTGAAACATTTTAATTGTCAATAGCGTTACAGTTGGTGTTTTTCCTGAGGTTTGCAAAATTCTAGCTAGTCTTTTTTTTTTCCCCTTTTGTTTCTCCTTATGCTTCTTGGTTTTGGACATTACTGCAGAAGAAGCCATGAATTATGAGGAAGATCGATGTTACCATATTTCTGGCCTCAGGGTAAAATGAGGTATTTTCAGAATCTTTCCTGGAAGAAAAGGCATGGGCCGATGTAATTTTTCTAAATCAAGTAATTTTGGATGCTTGAAAACTATGCTTCAGGTACTAGTTGCTCTGCAAATAAAATCACAGGACTCTGTATGCTGGAATATTGTACTACCTGCTTTGCTGAGCCGTACATTGCACATGCTACTATTTAACATGGACTAAATTCCCATTTACATGACAGCCTCTTTGCCATCTGGGCAGTGCAGTGCAATACTTAACACTGACATATGTACGGACACAGCTGCACCCACAGCTACACACAAATGTGTGCATTTATTCCTAAAATATATACAATACACCTGTATCTAGATATATATTTTACAAAGGAATCCAGACAGCAAGTATAAGAGTTTTATGTTACACATGGTCATTGTGTTCTCCTCTTGACACCAGTGAGACAAAGGTCAAGTGAAGAATCAAAGGTAAGCCCCTTTTTGTGCTCTATGTACTGTTAATACAAACATCCTATTCTAAATGCTGATCATATGGAAGTCAGTGCCAATTCTGTCATTGATTCCAGAGTGAGGAATTGGCCCAAAATCCCAATTTTTGCCACCTTCTTAATGATTTTGTCTATTAAGTTTAATTGCTGGAGACTATAACATAAATGTGGGGTGTAAAAAAATGTAATAAAATGGTTTAATTTATTTCTGGATCCATCAAACATTTGTGCTGATAGCAATTTGATGTTCTTTGTTTTAATTTTAAAATAAACAAAAACACTGTGATGGGTGATCTTCTAATTTCCTCTTAATAGAGTTTAAATTGAAAAGCATTTTTCAGTGGGAGAGCTGCTCATTAAAATTGTAGATAGCAATTTTGTTCCATTTTTAAGCTCCTCTCTTCTGGCTAGAGATCCTTGAGTCATAAGGCATTTATAGTTTCTATAACAATATATAACAACAACAAAATTTATATTTCCACATACACCTGTAAAGATGTTACAAGTGTATTTTGTTGTAACAAAGAAGGGCAAAATCAACAGGCTACAAGAGAGAATCCCAAACACCTGCAGCCCCTCCCCAGCCTTGAAACCCATGTCTCTCTTTCCTGTGGTAGTGTTTCACCTGTGTCAGTCCACAACCAGACAAGCAGAGGACTACTCAAAATGAGACACCCAGCTGAGCCATGACCTGTGGTGAAGGGAGGACAGGATCATACCCATGATGCTGACCACATACCAGACCTGTAGGTTCTGCAGTCCAAGTCCACCTAATTTAGAGCAGGGGGAAGAGAAAAGTTGGGGACCAGCAGATGACACTTCTCTGGTGTACTGGTGTTCCAATATAACCTAGGCTGTGCAGCTGGATTGCTGGGCAGAATAACTGTGTGAGCTGATAGGGCAGTGGGACCTATATGTATTTGAAACCTTTAGTTTATCTCTATACACTTCATCTTTCCCTCCTTGGAATCATAGATATACATACATGGATATTTATGTATATGTATCTGTATCCATAGCCATACACATAAGTACGTGTGCTTGGTAAGAGGTAGGAATTTCTTGCTGATGATGAAGCTGTGGATCTGGTGGACAGAGGGTTGGGATGGGCAGGTAATGGGCATAGGTGCAGGGCCCCTGCAGGGTTATGCCAAGCCACAGGCCCGATAAAATCCTAGTGTGAGGTCCTGGTCCTTCTGAAGTGAATGGAGGCTCTAAAGCCAATACTTCACATGGTATGAGCAAGATATTAAAAGCTAATTGATTAGAAAGTAGAAACCCTGGTAAACAGTGGCCATGGAAAGAAAAACAGGAACAGTAGATGAAATTTTGATGGGGCTTTGTTTAGCAACACATTTTGTTCTCTTAGGAAGTGATGCAGTGTAAAAGTGATTCCTTGATTCCAAATTTATCTGCTTTATTGGCTTTGTGTCACTGCCATAATTTTATAGAGTTTTTCTTTTAATAGTGCTTCCATAAGAGGCCTCTTAAGCTAAAACATATAGTGAGTAAAATCTTCTACCTTCATTTTACTTTGCAAGTCAGCCTCCTGTGTTTAAATTTGGTGTTCTGACATGCACCTCATTTGAGGCTTATTGTAGCTGTATAAATGGCCATTAGGTGGGGATAGGAGAGGGAGAAATCTGTCCTTGAGGCTCATTTTTGATGTCTCTGATTTGGGATTATTACCACAGTGGGTTTCATCAGTCACATTGGATTTGTGATAAATGACCTCAACTGCTTGGAAGCCATTAATCAACAAATCATCAACAAGATAAAAGTGTCTCTTTTTGTGTCTTTGAATGTGAGGGACAGTGCCTGATTTTTCCTGAGACCATATAATCAGAAGAAAATTGCTGCTGATTTCCTTAGGAGTTAGTGTGGTTTTGTTTTCCTGGTACCAAGCTTTCCTGGTGAGCATGTAAATCTTGTGGGCTGATATCAAGGGTTGTTTTGTTGGCTGCTCACTCACTGCAAGGAAGTTCGGAGATTGGAATGTCTTGATTTTATGGATGTGAGGAAGTTGTTTAGGAGATTTTGCCTGCGGCCTTGAACTGAAGCAAGTGCACAAGTGGTGTTGCTCGGAACTCTGATTTTTAAGCACGAAGAAACACAAAATCTCCAACATAGTGTACTTCTGCAGCAGCATTTGAATGTTATCATATCTCCTATTCTGAAGATGTGCAGGAAGCTAAGGAATTATGTTTTATCATGACAGACAGGACCCGAGGGAATGGCATGAATCTGTGTCAGGATAGGTATAGGTTTGCTATTTTAGGAAAAGCTTTTTTGTCCAGAAGGGGTTGGACACTGGTTGGACACTTCCCAGGGAAGCAGTCATGACAGGAGGCCAGCCAGAGTTCAAGAAGCATTTGGAAAACACTGTCAGGAATGTGGTTTGATTCTTGAAGGTGTCCTGGGCAAGACCTGGAGTTGAAGACCTTTGTAGGTCCCTTCCTAGTCAGAATTCTATGATCCTAAAATATGATTTACAGTCCACTGGTTTTTGGCGTTGCTGGTCCAAAGCAATGACTGCTTCAGAGATTCCCTTCATCAGGCCTTCCAAGCTCAGTTCAATTTTCCTGGTGTACATATTTGTATTTTACTTTTAGCAGAGTTAGACATTAATATCTTTTAGATCTTGAAATAGTCATTTACAATAGGCTTTTGTGATGTGTCTACTTCTTATGAAAATGTTCTAGTTAGCACAGCAATTCTGTCTGATAGAAGAGGGATATGGTATCAGGAAAACTTGATTTGAACCATCTTGAAATGTGGTGCCCAAGCCTGTAACATGACTCAGTGACATGTGCTCACCCTGATGCATTTTTAAAACACTTGAAACTCTCAGCCAGTGCAACTTTGTGCAGCTCTTTCTTGCATTTCCAGTATTTATTCCATAAATACCTACTCATCCGTGACAAAGGAATTCTCATCCATTCCTCCTGACATCTCTGGATTTCATTCAGTATTGTAGAGTGTAGAAGAGGGCCTCAAACCCCAGGGCCATGACCTGGCTTGCCCGTGTTCACAGCGCAACTTTTGGAAGAGTCGGATTCACTGGGTAACCAATAACCTCTACAAGAGAGGGAATGCAGACAATTTGTCCTTTGTTTCCAACAGGAATATATCAAGAAACTCAAGAAAGTCAAAATGATGGAAGATTGTAATCAATTTTGCTTTCTAAGTACCTTTATCTCACTTTCTTTATGGAGTTAAATGATCTGCAGTGAACGATATGTATAAACCACTTTATCTGCTAGTGGGTGATGCATTGCAAATCAGTTAGCAAATTTTAGGGAAGGTGCTGTTGAACATCTATGTGTGTGCATGCACTGTGTAACAGGATGAGCATGGTTTCTACGGGTTACCACAGTGGTTATGCATTCTCCATGGCTGGTGAAGCTGGGTCTCAAATAATAATATAGAGATACAACACCACATCCATACTTCTGTATTGGAGACTTCTGAAACAAAGAACACAGCACTGTGAGAGCAAGAGTGCTAATAAATTAAGTGGTTTACATTATACATATTAAAAACATGACATACGGTGCACTTACCCAGCCATGAAGATTGGTGATAAAGAGGGAGAGGGACAATTAAGATTTTTGGTGGTAATTTTAGAAATCAGCTGGTAGCTAAGTTGCAGTTTTGCTAATTCATTCTGTGGCTGATGAAATTCTGCTGTAAATAACTGAATTACATACACCTGTAAATGCATGCATTAAAACCCTAGATAGTATTGTTGGGTTGTCCTACAGAATAGTAAATGTTTTTCCTTCACTGACTGGCATGGGAACTCAAGATCAGTAGAAGGCAATAAAGTTAAATCTTGGTCTTCCAAACGCTTCTGCATGTGCTCATCTTTAAGGCTGTGTCTATGTCTATTGCTGTTGCTGGCACTCCTCAAGTGCTTAGAGATGAGTTGTTTATAAAAGCTTGCAGGTGTGTAGGCTAATAGCATCGCAATATTGGACTGTAAGAGAAGAAGAAAAAAAAGTGTATCCCAGATGTACCATATTAATCCAACAAATGTATTTAAGTTTTAATTATTTATAATATTTCAGAGTATATTAGCAACTCTTCTGTAACATATTGATAATAGTAGTGGAGTAATTCAAGATCTGATTACATCATCTTGCTATTAGGTTGTGCTTAGAAATAGAAGAGAAAGCACCAATATCAGTTCAAACAACAAAATATGATTCAGCAAAGAAGTGCCAGTTGCACTAGATTTCTAAAACTTTTAGACAACTCTGGTTGTCTTAATAGATGGTGTTATTTAAATTAAATTGATAGCTTGGAGCCTTGATTTACTTGCAGTATTTGTGGTAAGAAAAGCAGACTGTCTTGTGATTTGTATTTATTGTATTCAGAACCCACAAAAACCTCCCAGATTTGCTCCCCATCACTGTCTTCATGGAAGAGGCTCAGCTACCCTGTATTGACCAGTTTGGAGCAGCATAAACTAGACCTGGCATACACGTGGTGTTGTGGCATTGATCGTCATAGCTGTGAAGGCTAGTGCTAGCACCAGCTGTGGTTTGACAAGGCACACTGATGGCGAGTCCAAGGATTTGTCTTGACTGGCCTGCGTGATGAACTCCATGAAGAAAAAATTTCTGTCATGGCAAGCAAAGTCAGATCTCCAGGGAGTCATCTGTCTTCCTAACCAAAGTACCAGGATGTTGAAAAAGGCTCTCTTGGCTGATGGGCAGCTGTGTCTGAGATGGCTTCCCTTGCTTCTCTTGTGTTGCCTGTTTTGTAGTGCTCTTGTTTACCTTCTCCCTAGTGCTGTCATGAACAGATCACCAATATGTATCCTTGACTAATGGATCAATAGACCAAAAGGGTTGATCATTAGGAAGATAATACCTCCCTAGCACATTGCCAGTTGTTTTAACATGTTTCTGATTAATGATTCTATTTTAGCCATTTCAGTGCTCAGCAGTCTTCATTTGTTAGTGTTGATAGTGGAAGATCATGCCTTGCCTGAATCTGAGTTATTTTGACCAACAAACGTGGGTCAATTCAAATCAATAGAAATGTCGTTAGTATCTGAGTATTGTGAAAGATAATATGAACATTTCTCAGGCATTCAGTTTATTAAAATTTACTAAAGTGTAAAATATGTATGACAAGTAATGATGTTTTAATCTTTCACCAAGGTAACAATTGAAAGCTGTAATTATAAAATCAAAATGATGGAATATTGTAATCAAGAAGGATTCTGTCTCATGCTTTGTCATGCCTCCGTACAAGATAAAATTCTTATTTGTGACATCTCTTTTATCCAAAAGATCTCAAACTCCTACTTGGCCAGTTTAAATCTCATGGCTGGTTGGACAACAAACTTTTTTTAAAAACTCTGATGAGAAGAAAAAAGCAGCCTTCATCCACCAAAGCTGCCAGCTTTCCAGGAGAGTGCCATGGCAGATAGTATCAAAGGCTTTACTGAAGTCCAGGTAGACAATATCTACAGCCTTTCTCTCATCCACCAGGCAGGTCACCTGGTCATAAATAGAGATAAGGTTGGTATGGCAGGGTCCGCCTTTCACAACCCTCTGCTGTCTAGGCCTGATCCCTTGGCTGTCCCGTATGTGCTGCATGATCACTACAAGAGGATCTTTATTCCATAACCTACTCCAGCACCAGGGTCTGGCTAACAGGCTGTAGTTCCCCAGATCCTCCTTCCGGCCCTTCTTGTGGATAGGCATCACACGGTCCAGTTTTCAGTGATTTAGGACCTCCCTGGTTAGCCAGGACTGATAAATGATGGAGAGTGGCTTGGTGAGATCTGCTGCCACCTCCCTCAGTATCCTTAGATGAATCTCATCTGGTGCCATACACTTATGGATGTCTGAATAGCTCAGCAGGCCACTAAGTACTTATTCCTGGATTTCAGGGGGCCTTTTCTGCTCCCTGTCCCTGTCTACTAGCAACCAGTAGGATATCCAGTCTTTTTCTGTAAAAGACTGAGGCGAAGAAAGTGTCAAGTATCTCAGCCTTTTCCTCATCCTTGGTGAAAATGTTGCCCCCCTGTCTAGTAAAGGATGGAGATCTTCCTCATACCTCCTTTTGTTTGAAGGATTTATAAAAACATTTCATCATGTTTCAAAGGAGTGATCAGATTCAGTTCTAGTTGAGCTTTCACCTTTCTAAATTTCTATCTACATGACCTAACAACACCCTTGTACTCTTCCAGAGTTGCCTTCACCTTCTTCCAAAGGTCAGAAGTTCTCTTTATTTCCCTGAATTCCTGCAAAAGCTCCCTGTTCAGCTAGGCCTGTCTTCTTCTCAACTAGCTTGTCTTTTGGCACATAGGGATGGCCTGCTCCTGCACTTTTAAGATGTCCTCCTAAAATATATCCAGCCTTCCTGGACCCATTTGATATTAAGGACTCTTTTCCAGGGAACACTATGAACCAGTGTTTGAACAGGTCCAAGGCAGAGGATTTGTTATTCTCTTCCTTATTTAAACCCAATTATTTCATGATCATTGAAATGATATACATCTCCCACCAGCCCATCTTTGTTTGCAAACAGCAGGTCTGTCAGGGCACTGCCCCTGATAGGCTCACTTATGAAGTCAGGGGGTTATCTTCCACACACTCAGGAATCTCCTAGAGTGCCCCCTCTGATCTGTGTTGAGTTTCCAGCAGACATCCAGCAAGGTAAAATCTCCTACGAGAACAGGTGCTTATGGAACCTCAATCAGCCACTCATGGAATACCTTATCTCCCTCTTCATTCTGGTTGTGTATTCTGTAACAGACTCCTACTGGTATATCTGCCTTTTTAGCCTTCCCCCTCGTTCTTACCCATAGCCACTCAACTGTGTCATCACTGTCCTTGGGCACTGTGCAGTGAAACACTCCCTGATGTACAAAGCCATTCCACTGCCTCTGCTTCCCCACCTGTTCCTTCTGAAGAACCATTATAACCATCATGGCAGCACTCCAGCCATGTGAGTCATCCCACCACCTTTCAGTGATGGTGACTGTCACAGCTTTCCTGCTGCTAATGGCTTCCTACTGTTTGTTGCTTTGTTACCTGTACTTTGTGCACTTGTGTGGACGCTCTTCAGTAGGGCTGCTGATTTCACCCCCAACACTGGCATGCCCACTCTAGGCTCATCTCTGCTGAGGCTGATTTTATCATATTTCCCCTTCAAACCTGGTTTAAAACCCTCTCAATCAGCCCTGCCAACTCAAGGCCAGAATCCTTTTCACTCTTTTAGAGAGGCAAACCCTATCTCTTTCCAGCAGGCCTGGTGCCATATAAAACACCCCATGACCAAAAAGCTAGAATTCCACTGGTGGTACCAGTCTTTAAGCCACAGGTTGATTAGATGGCTGTTCCGTTTGCCATTCTTCCCTGCTACTAAGGAATTGATGAAAACAACATCTGTGCTCCTGTCCTTACAACCAGTTATCCCTGTGCCCTGAAGTCCTTTTTGATTGCCCTAGGACTTCTCTCCTCAGTGTCATTACTGTCAACCTGTGCAACAGCAGTGAATACTAATCAGTATGCTGATTCAGTTCAGGGAATCTTCTAGCAATATCTCTCACCCAGGCTCCAGGGAGGCAGCAGATTTTGCTGTGGATTAGGTCCTTTTGGCACTTGGAAGCCTCAGTTCCCCTCAGAAGGAAGTCACCTAGAAAACATCAGGGATTTGCCTTTTATATGTCCAAGGGGGAGACACTATTTAAAATGTCAAGAAATAAATAGGAAAAAGAAATCAAGATTTCTTTGTTTTTCTAGTGACTCAGCAAAAGCAAAATGTGGCCCTGTGTTGTCAGGAAGAAAAAAAATTTAAATTCTTTTCAACTGCAGCTTCTCACTTTAACATTTTGCTTGATGCAGGTTAATGGCTAGCTGCTATAAAAGAGGACTTCTTCAGTTGTCTAATGGGATTTTTGGCAAACTGCTTGTTAGAAGAATTATTTTCTTTAACAATATTGCTGTAGGAATGCATCTTCTAAATAGCCTGCTACATTATTTTGACATGACCTTCATATCTTTTGAACTTACAGTTTCTGGAATTATTTTTCTCCCATTAAGAAGCAGTGTTGTTGGGTGTGTTTTTTCTAATAAATCTTGATGGATGATCAGGAGAAAAAACTGGTCTGTCCAATGGCTTGACAATTTCAGGGTCAAAACAGATTTTATGTGTTGAACTTCTTTCACTTGCTGATGCATCTGTTTAACCAAGCAGCTGGGGCATAAGATCTAGCCAGCAGCACAAAGAACACATTAAGAGAACAAAGGGAATGTGAGATTTAACTAAAAAGAGGCAAGAACAGCATTTCCTCGCTGTTCTGCATGAAGGCAGGAGCTGCTCCAAGAGGATACAAACTCAATTTTCTTACTGGACTTATGGGCTCTTCCTCCCGTCAGATTATTCAAAGGTAAATTTGCTTTTCACTCTCTCAGAAGGACCATTTTCCCCTCACTGGTATATTTATTTATTAGTAACATTATTTGTAGAATGCTAACTTAATTGGCTACACTGTTATGATGTTATCTCTATGTGCTTCTGTGAGAATATAACAAAGTCATGAAGAAAAATGATGTAAAAATGATGCGGGTACATAAAATGGGATTGACAAAATGTAATAAATCACTGCTGGGCTGAGGAACAGACCTGCATGTCTAATGAAATACTTCAGCATTACATCATCGTTTATGTAACATCTGGCAGAGCCTTGTATTTCAGTGCTACTTTGAATCAGGATCTTTTTTCTCTCAGATAAAAGAGAAAAACAAGCCTCTAGGTTTTGCACATAGAAAACTGTAAAAAAAAAGAAAAGAAAAAAAGAAAAGAAAAGAAAAAACAACCCTTAAAATATCCATGTTAGTTTCCCCCTGAGAAGTTCTGCCATCTCCAACTAGATGCAAATAATATAATGACTGACGTGCATACAAAATAGTTAGCATCCTAGAGGATGTTTTCAGTTTTATAAGAGAAACGTATTTTTAATATGATGGAGAGTTTTTGAGATTATTTCATCCAAGAAGAGTTTTTCTAATTTACATCATTATACATGTCTTGGAACCAGACTTTCAGGAAAAAAAAAAAAAAGGAGATGTGAATTCTATGTACTTAAGTGTTTTCCACATAGTGTTTGTTGTTATTGTTGTTGTTATTGTTTTATTTTTTAAGAAGAGAATTGAATTGTCTTTATTGTGAACTTCTGATCTTGTCTCATGCAGATGTGTGTTCTACTTCAGTGTGGATTCCTCCATCCCAGGCTGCCAGCAGATTCCTCCTCAGCCCTAGGGTGGATCACTCTGCCCTGTTCACCTGTGGTGCTAGGCAGGACAACATGATGTGCTGGTGGGGTGAGGATTAGTTGAAATGTGTTTAATTGGCTGTTGAAATAGGTGAAATCGGAAATGTATCTGCTGCAAAAGTGTCTGGATGACACACTCACCTATCTGAAATTAGTAGAAATCTTGCCATTAATTTTTTCAGGTTCTTGGCTGTTGCCTTGTGCCTCTTGCCTCTGATGCCTTTAGGAGGTCCTGGTGTGCTGGTGGTGGTGCCGTGAGGGTGCTGCAGGGATCCAGGCTGCCAGCCCTCTCAGCAGCTGACTCTCCTTCCACAAACTTTTGGTGAGTGGCAGCTGGCCAGAGTGCAGCACTGGGGTATTGACAAGAACTTGATGTATCTAAAAATAGGCTTTTTGCTTTTTTTTTTTCAGTACTAGGAGGAAACAGAACAGATTGTCAAAAACAAATCACTGTTTATTTAGTTGCTTTTTGTTTATCAAATACCATACAGATAAGCCACAGTTACTGCATGCACTCATCTCCCAGGTATTTTCATATGGTATATGCATGGGACTGGCTGCTATATACATAGAGCTAGTTGTTACAGCTATTTTACTTCCCCTCCATATTTTCCCAAGGCTGGTACAGAATGATAGATCTTGATACACGTCAAGTAAAATGTTATATCTGAGTTTGTTTCCTGATGGCAGAAAAGGCAAAAGGAGAAAAGCAGTCCCAAAACAGCAGTTACTAAAACTCTGATGAGGTGCAGGTGTCTAGAGTGCTTTTTTCTCTTGCTGAGCAATTGTTAGAGTTACTGAAAATATTGTTTCCTTTTTTTTTAAACTAGCAGTGACTTCTATTGATTTCATTTGGAGGAGAGAGATGCTGAATAGCACCTCTATCAGTGAAAGTAGTACTGTATAAAACTGGCAAAGGCAGAAGAGGGAAGCAATGGCCATATGACTGAAGTGTAAGATTCAGAGTCAGGATGTCTAATTCCTATTTCTGATTTTCCAGAAGGTGGCTCTGGGAAAAAAAAAAAAAAAAAATCACTATCAGGGGTGAAAACTGGCTATGTGCAGGGCCACAGTGACTTTTTTGGCAGCTGAGGCAACAGTGGGCTGGTCTAGGGTGGAAACCACTCTTTTCAGCACCTGAGGATTTTGAATAAACATGTTTTTCCCTTATAAAAGTCTCATGGTAATGTACCAATGACCCATGGATTTCCAAGGGTAAGGAGAAACATTTTGCATCTCAGAGGCATGACCATGACATTTTTGATCCTGGAGTTGCAAGAGCAGAAGTAGACTGTCAGATTACTGAGCACGAGTAGTGCAAGGTTAGAGAACAAGTGCTGGTGGAAGCTAAGACCATCTTGAGGTGTAAAGTAAGTTGTGCTAATGCCGTCTCAACCAACTCCCTCTCCTGAAAAGAAAAATAAATGACAGACCTTTGCAGTGAGGTGATAGCTTTCCACAGGACTTTCTGTCAGACACCAAGTGAAACTTCCAGTGAGTTTAGCAGCTCCTTCACATTTGCAATTCATACCCTCATGCTGTGTAATGGTCACAGTTTGAACAGGTTAATAGAAGACAAAATTATCTAATGCTAGTAAGGTTGTCTTAGTCCCCTGAGAAGGATGAGCTCACAGTGCAAGAATATTTGTAAGCATCATTGAGAACTGGCTTTCAAGGTGAAAGTCCTTTGCTAAATATTGTCTGAATGGAAGGTGATTTTTTTAATCTCTGGTTGCTTCAACTTTGGCAACTGTTGTAGTTGCCCGCTCCTGGGGTCTTGACCAGGCTAGCTTCCCCAGACCCCGGTGGGTTACCCAAACAAATAGACCACAGACAAAAGATAAGAGACTCTCCTTCTTCTCAGGGCATGGTCCCACAGCTTTATTATGGAATCAAACTCCAGGAGAAAAAAGAGGCCTGTTCCATGTGGCAGAGGGGTTTTAAGCCCTAGGAGAACGGGGGAGGGGAGGGGGAGAGGGACCACCACCAATGGGAGCTGACCCAGGGGAGGAAGGGGCGTGGGGAGGGATCAAATTAGGGGGTACCACATACCAGAAAAGGGGGGCGTGCAAAAAATATAAAAACTATTCGTGTATAATTCACAAACCACCCAGTGCAATAACAAAATAATCTAACTATATAGTGGAATGCAACAGGCAACCTTGTATGTGAAGAAACCTCGGACCTCTCCTGGCCTGAGAAGTCCAAGGAAAGGCAGGCAGGCAACTTGCTTTCTCTTCTGTACATTTCTCCCACAGTATGATCAACAAGAACTTTGGTCCTTAGCTTCATCACTGTCCTCAGTGGATCAGAGCCCCAGTATTAAGGTGTGACTCCATGTTTAAAACTGAGCAGTATGTTACTAAAAGAGAATGAAGAGACTCTCTTGCTGTTTTTTGCTTTGCCCATGGCAAGGGCAGGAGCTGGTGAGGAGCTGTTGCTTTAAGAATAATTGCTTTCCTCGAAAGTCAGTGCTGGATCTGCCTCTTGCACAGGGATTGCCTTACCCACCTAAGCAGTAAGTGGGCAGTAGCCTACATGGTCAAAGACCCTGTCTGATTCAGTGTATGGCAAGGATTTTGGGCAGTCCATTACTGTGCCGAGCAGGACAGAGGATTTTGCTCTTTCATGGATCGGTAATGTGTTTAGGATTTAGTCAAGCACTACAGCAGGTACTAATACACATGACTGGGACAAGAAAATGAAAACGCCCGGTCTGTCAAGAAGATGAGAGCAATTCTGGAGAAGTGAAAGCAATCACTCAGTGGGGGGAAGTGCTGAAATGGTGCCTGAGTGGCCAGAGGCACCAGAGTTGGTTCACTACTGCTGCTGGCTGAGGCACCCCATTCCCCACAGTCCCTAAGGTCCAGTGACTTCACAGCAAGGGCAAGATGCCCTTGTGATTCCACTCTGTATATGAGGAGATAAGGCATGGGTTTTTCCATTTCTATCAGCTTCTGTCTGTAATAACTTTGCAGCCATGCCACATCCTGTTGGGATGAATGACTACCTTATTCACATTTGCTTGTGTGATGACTTGGTTGAAGTTAAGGGTGAGTTGATGCTAGGATCCAGAAAATTCCAGGATGGCAACCCTTAAAATGGATCCCACTCTCTGAAGTCCAGGGAATGGCTTGCAGTTCCCCTCACCTGTGCCTGCTTCTTCACTGAGCATGGGCAGCTGTCCACCATCACTGCCACTGCTGTCTGCCTGGACAAAGGGCTGTCAGTAATCACTGTGACCACACCAGCCTGTGGAATCGGGGATAGTAACCAACCAGCCTTTGACCATTGCTCAGCAATCAAAGCTTTGAATAATCTTACTGAGTTAATCCATCACCTAGCAAATATTTTTCTGCTGGTGTAACAGATAAAGGAGCAGTAATGGTTACAGGGAATGAATTTGCTGTGATGGTGTATAATAGTGGAATTTCAGATTTGTTTCTTTTCAGCTCTTGAGAGCTGTTTAGCATTTCACAGATGCACATATTAATAATTTCTCCTGTCATTTCTATATCATGAAGCTGCACTTATTTCTCAGGTCTTCTGTTTAATTCAGCCAAGCAACATTCAGTTACCTGTTTAAAAAGGAGATTGTGGACAAACAAGGCTGGGCTGGAAGAAGAATTGATTGGTTAAATCACAGCTGGCTATGGAAAGGTGCCTCCGTCAGGCTGTGCTCCCTGCTTCCCTGCCTCATGATTTTGTGGAGCTGTAGAGACACGGGAAAGCAGTAGGGAGGCAAATCCTTTATCTCCTACTCTGGCCTGTGCCCATGCTCCCTGTTCCCGTTAGGCTGATAGGATTCTTCTGGCAGGAGAAGTATTAAAGTGAATGGGTATATTGATCAGTTGTTAGGCTAAAGGTTACCCCCAGCACACCATAGCAGGTCCGTGCAAAATATTCAGAGAATTTCTGCTGCCTAAGGTTGTTTCTGCCTTGTTTCTTCCCCGTGCTGATCACTCAGGGCAACCTTTATTAAAACTATTGGGCTGTTCCTGATTGCTCTGACACTGTGTTTTGTTTCCTTTGAGCTGGTGGTGTCCACATGCCAAATTATTCCAAATTTATTGCAGATGAGGTCAGAATCATAGAATTATATGAAAACAATAAATCTGTGTTATATAGTTTGGTTATTTTTTCACTTTGTTTTCTGCTATTTGATGGTTTGCTTCCAATGTTCCTTCCTGCTGACTTCCAATAGAGGTTTTTTGCTTTATAAACAACTGGATTGATTTCCAATATAGACTTTTACTTCCTTGAAAATAGATCTTCTCAGGGGAAATTGGCAGTTCTCTCTGTATATATTTTCTTATTTGTATTTACTTGGAGGGGTTTGAAGCCCAAAGGCAAGATTTATGTCAACAAATCCATCTTCCTCTTATCCAATTTAGTTGTTTTAACATAATGCAATAATTTTCTAAATCAAACTGATGGAGCGCTTCCTAAAGGCATTACACCAACTGTATATCTGGAATCATATTTGCCTTCTTTTATTGCATTAGCACTAGGCTTGAACTTTTCAAATTTGCATTGTGCTTTGCCGAAGTTCTCAGGATATTTGAAGCAGTTTATAGCTAGAATCTGGTGTGTTTTGAACAGAGACTGGAGAGTGAATTGTAGAGCAAAGCATGCGTAGAAATGAGATTTTAGTTTCATGGAACAAGTAGAAACTGGAATGAGTAAGCAAGAGGAGTGTTGCATTTTCTGGGTGCATTTGGAGGCACTGCAAAGGCAGAGTGCTGTGTTACAACACTGATCCTGGGTGTCTCACAAGGCTTTCTAAAAGGTTTCATTTCTGCTTTTTGAAGAAGGTGCTGAGTAAGGATCTGACATACAGCAAAAGCATAAGGGCAGAGAGTTCCTGGGACAATGCACTTAACACCTGGGATATAATGTGATTATGCCTTCGCACTTGCTTTTGACAAATATGTCTCTTGTTATTTGAATGTTGTCTTTCTTTTCACCATATGGTCTGTCACTATCAGGTATCCTTCTCAAGATAGGCTTGTAATACTAATGAGGGGAATTTTCAAAAGCACGAACAAGATTCCCATGCTTTTCTATGCTTTTGAATATCTCCTCCCTTGTTCTTGGGTGGTTATTTCAGTCATAATTCTTGGTCACACAGAGCAATGGGGTTTTGAACAAACTGGGTAAAGTAGCACCAAGAAGATACAGTGAAAGGGAAAAAGAAAGCTCAAATGAAATTGGTTCAGGCACAGAAGTGAGTTCTCCAAGCTGTGGGATAGAGAGGTATGTCAGTGCAACAACCCTCTGTTTGTACAGGACCACAGTACCTCCAGTTCCCAGGGAGCTTGTTTGAAACTTCCAGTTTCTCAGTGCTTGGAGCATAGTTAAACCACAGTTCCTCGCATGTTACTGTGATGTCACTGAGATGATGAGAATCCCGTCAGAGCTGGATGCTTTAGGGTACTGCTGAAAGGTTGTGGAAATAACTTGTTCCAGTCTGGTGTCTTTTGGTAATCCTTCTCATCTTCCAGAGCAAAGGCTAAGTAATCCTTTCAAAATAAGTTCTGTCCCTTTCACCAGCGCTGGTAGACAAATGGGTGCAAGGGACATTCTTGGGTAAGACTGGGCCAAATAAATCACATTGAAGAAGAGGAGTAAGCCAGCAGTGGAGCAGTGAGGGTCCTTGCAATTGCAATCCCTATGCTGCAAGTCTAAGCCTGTTTCAAAAGCATTGTTTTCCATTCCCCACCCTCCCAAAATATCACAACCAGCTGTTGAACAATGGCTTAACATCTAAAAAATGAATATCAGATTATGAATAATAAATTGGCAGAAGATAGCTGACAGCTTGAGAGCATTCTCTATTTTAAATGCAAACTTCAGATTTAATAAGTAAATACAATTACAGTGATAAAACCCATTTTGAGATCTCTACTGAAGTTCTAGGAATAAGATTGCTTAAAAAAAGTTAGTCCACTACCTGTAAATGGTGCTTAGATGAACATCTGGGCTCCCAATATAGCCAATTGAAGGGATGCTCATGGTATTTTCCTGCAACACAGATCCTGTCAGGTATGGCAAGCATTCCTGGAAGACATGAAAAAAACCTTGTGCCTAATTGAAGAATCAAAGAAACTTGTGTGCTGGCCCATGGCTCGGATTTTTGGTGGTCAAGGGGTAATTTCTGATGGTTTGGTGATCTGTTCACAAATCGACTGAAAGGTAAGGCGTGGTTAATGGAAGATAACCAGGAAGGGTACTCAGTCTGAGTCCAGCTGGCAATGAATATTCATGACATGGATGGTTTGAGATCCACTGATACTTTTGCCCCTTTTGCTCTATCCTCTCTACAGTGTGGCTTAGCTCCTCTCTGTGGAATAAGCACAGAGCAAAAGGATGTTAACCACTGCTGAATTCATACCTAGTGCACTACATTTTCTGAAAAACCAAGAAGTTTGGGGTGTTGCAGAGTTGTGTGGCTTAACTGATATGGTTCCTGCTGACACTGCATTAAACCAGCCCCATTGATGTCTGCAACACCCTCTCTAAGATGTTGGTTGTTACTAAGATATTTAAAACATCCTCTCAGTCTATTGACTACCCACATGAGCAATTTACTTACAGTCCTTTACTATTGATTATATTAGGAAAGATGAAAAATAGGAAACCAGCATTGCAGAGAATAGGTCAATTTGTAAAGAGTCCCCCTCCAAATTAGCTGTTTTAAAATTCAATATATGCACATAAAAATCTGGTCTTAGTAAGAAAAAAAGTCTTCACACAGTTTGTTCTCCTCACTTTTTATTGTTGAGCTTTGCAAGGGAACCAGGAAGGTGTAGAGTGCTTGACCTCTTGCCAAATGATTAATAACATATTTTTACCTCAGGTAATCGCATTTTGTCACAGTTTCAAACTGCAACAAATTGTCAGTATATCCCACATGAATTTCCCCTTGCCATATATCAACAATGTAGTGTTTCTCTGTGCGCTTTTAAAAAATTTGAATGGTCTTGAGAGAGAAAATGGTCTTTCTAGAGAAAGATGATAGAATTACCTGAAGTGCAGTATCCTTCACCCTTTTTCATGCTTTTCCCTTTCTGTGTCATACGTCATGGGTAACTGAATGACCACATTTATGACAAAATCCCAGAGAGGGTTATGATAAAGCTGTGTTGGGAAGGCAGTATTGCCTTCCCGCCTTAGAGTATGGTGTTCCACCCTCACAGAGGAACACCCCACTGGTTACCTTCCAGCCACACACCATTGCTAAACTACATCTAATTGTCTGTCTGTTGTCCCCTGGGTTTATTTCAATTCTGAATATTGAAAGGTGGTATTATTGTCTTTATGGAATGTACTCACTGTACTGAAATAGGACTGAAATGCAGAGGCTGGGGAAAGCAGTGTTCATATCCAACTCTTGGGTAACAATCTGTGTGGCACAAATGGCAGCTCACATTCATATCTTGTATGTGAATTTGCTATTCATGACATACACAATGCACCTGGAGAATCAGTGTGTGAAGATGCAATGGGAAACATGTCCTCTCCTCTGCTCCCCAGCCTCTTGCAGCGCCTTCCTGTGACTTACATAGTAATGTCACCTCTGGTGTCAGTGGGTTTTAACTCAACAGTTAAATCTGCCACAGGAAATCAGTAGCAAACTGTTCTAACTTGATTTTCCTAACCTGGGGACCCCCTTCACCACTGTCTTTCCAGCACATAGATTTTCAGATGTCATTTTCCCCCTAATATGGTTATGAAAGGGTGCTGTTTTGTATGACCTTACAGATCTGCTGACAGGGTAAAGACACCTAAGTCAAATTTTGTTTTCTTTTTCTTCAGCCAGAAATTTATTTACCAGCAGGGGGCTCCCTCATGATTATGGTTGGGTGTTTTCCTCTATGAACGTTATAATGAGGTTTAAAATAAAGGATAGAAAATGTATCAAGATATGCATGACCCCAGAGTTTACGGCAAATGTGGGCTTGAAGTGGATTTTGGCTCTCTGAGTGTATGTGTATCTTGTTTCTCTGTGTTGGGAAGCTCAAGGGGGCAGGGGGCTATGCTTGGTCATGGGACCTGTGCTCTTTTCATGCTTTGCCTGCCTGGGATGAACAGCTTTTGAGATTGCTGTTGGGACAGAGAGCAGGATTTTGGAAAACCCACTGTGGGGGAAATCTTTCCAAAACGGACCTGGACTCGAAGCAGCATACTGGGGAGAAAGCCCAAGTGCCTTGAATATTGAAGGAAGCGTGAGAGAGAGAGGTGGCTGTTGCCAGTGGCTCATCCACTGGAGCTTAGTGACTCAGTGAGCAGCAAGGAGTGCCGTGGCAGGCAGTGGGAGCAGGGCTGTCCCCTGAATCCCCCGAGCCTTTGCCTCAGTGCTCCTCAGCCTCACTCTTCACAGCTGGCAGAGCACTGAAGTTGGCATGGGGTCTCCTCTCTCCTTCCCACTCTTGAAATACAGCAGGTGATGCCTCCAGCCCTCCAATGGATACAGCTTGAATACAACACTTACCCAGTCACAGTAACTGCTAATGCTAACACACAGCAAACACTGCATACTGTCATGGAGGAATGCTACATTACATTTTATTACTGGAAAAATTATAATTTAGCCCCTTACTGGTGTGGTGGGAAGGCTGTTTTCCTTGCACTTACCTAGCTCTGGCTACCTTTCATGCCTTCTTCTGCTGTTGAGATACACTGTTTATGGCATTTAAGGTATTTCAAGTGATTTTGGTGTAATGGTACACTCTAAAAATCTCATGAGTTAATTGCCCCAGGATCCTGTTGTAATCCAGCTGTTTTCCTTTCTTAACTTAATAATTTCTATTTGCTAATAATGTATATAGTGAAAGAAATTTTTGCTTACAGGCACATGTACATGAATAGTTTTATTCAGCTAAGTGATAGCAAACCCTGCATATGCCCCCTTTTCCCCAAGTCTGCCACTCAAGGGCAGTGTGGCAGGCTATGTACTGCATGACAGGTCCAGCAGTGTTAGCTGCATCATCAGGTCCTGCTCCCAACCCTGGCCCACCAGGACATGCATCTGCTCCACATCTTGAACATCCATCTTTACAAGCACAAGCTTGGGGTGCAGACGATTAAAGGGTGATACCAGGGGCCAGAGCTGCTCTGGGCTGTGGAGCAATGGCTGCTGGGAGCAGGATAACAGCAGGGCATGGGAATCTGAGAACAATGTGATTACTACGGCTACTTAGCAGCTAAATATTATGATGTTTATTAAATAATGTTTGATATTGGGTCCTGGGATTTGACAGCAGAATCCTCAGCTTGTCTGGTGTAGCTGTACATAAGATGGGAGGGAACTAATTTTATGCTAGTCCTGGTTGTGTTGTGTGGACATTTGGTTTTAAGCATGAATGATGGTTGTTAGTATGAGAACCAGCCCAGATCTTGGAGGTGGCAATGCCAAAACCAAGTCTCTTAGAACAAAATTTGGGATCAGTACATATAAGCAGATAGTGTTGACATCTTTGAATGAACTGAACATAGATATCGCCTTAATATCCCCCAGGCACATCTACTCTGTTCTGCAGTGGTTTTGTAAGTGACCGTCTGCCCTTGTGCATACTGATACTGTTGATGGGAAAAGATAAGGACCTTTCAAGTGACATCTACCTTAAACAAACAGTGACAAATGAAGACCTAATCACACTGTTTTTAGAGACGTCACTGTATGAAAGTTTATGCTGGTCGGAGTGTCTTCATGGATCTGCAGCAACATTTCACAGGCTCATTGGGGGAAATGGATTGTGGGCTTTCGATGTTTCATCCAAATATTGGTCTTTATAGTGGCATTTACAGTGTCTTAAAAAAATTCTACTGATTTTTCAAAATTCTAGCAGTTATTGAAAGCAGTTGAATTGCTTTTGAAAAAAGCCCAGAATGTTGTATTTATGAGACCAATCATCAATCAGGCAAAGAAAGACAGAAACCCCAACAACCCAGGAAGGCAAATGGTGATAAAGATCCCAGATAAAGTCACTCTTCTCAGCAGGCAGAAAGTCTGATGAACTGAAATGGAAAGTCCTTCTCATTGTTTTCACTGGGAAAAGTAATTGACTTTGAACTCTTTGAATAAGTTGCAATCTGTATTTAATTTCTTGTCCAAGGAAGAGAATGTAATTTTGTTTTTCTTGTGGCTGCTATTAGCCTTAATGTCAGTTGCACAGCTGAATCTCTTGCATCAAGCTCCAAATTTACCCCTGATGTCAGTCTGCTTAGGAATAAAGCAAAAATCAGCCTTTCATCTCTCAGTTGCTTAAGGGATCATGCCATAATACCACATTTATTAATTCAAAATCTCTCTTGTCTGTACATGGACAAATGGAGCTAAATATTCTGAGGAAAGGCAGAGAAAGTGTAAAGACTGTGATTTAACTTTTAGACATTAATGCAACCCATTAACTGAAAATATTCTGAGAGTTTTAGCAAACATACACATTTTTGCTCTTGGACTGCCTGAATGGACAGATTCAGTTCTTCAGGCTGTCATGATGGCAGGTATGAACTGCTGGTTTTCTTGCAGGACCACATTAACTTTTGAATGACATGCATATAGTGCTGAGTTTGTTGTCATCAGTTCCAACATGGACAGGGAGATCTGCGTCTGACCCCAGTGGAGCCACAGAGCAGTTTCCTCATGCAGATGTATTTAGGTAAGATCAGTTCTGTATTGGGACAGCGATCTGAAGCCAGAGGAGCTGTGCTTGAGCTCTTGCACCATGTCTTGCCTGTTCCAGTATGAAGCATCTGATCCTGCAGGCTTTCCTGACATAAAAATCTTACATATGTGCTTGCTGTCCTCATTACCTGGGTATGTACAATCTGTCTGTAAAAACTTCTGTCATCTTCACTTGTCACATAGGCTTGTTTAGCCAAAGATTATGAGGAGGAGAAAACAGTTTTGATAATTAAACTTTAATGATTTACACTGGCAGTCTGGGGACATTACACTTTCAATCACCAACACAAACAAGATCAGAAAGCTCATCTAGAAAGACATCTTTATGGAGAAATAATGTGTCTTTTTAAGGCTCCAGATGTGTGCTGGAAAGGCAGCAAATGTTAAATACCAATCCACTTGAATAATCCTTTTAAATTACAGAAAATTGTAAGCAGACCATTCTGTGAATGAGGATTGGTGGTTATTTGTTTGCATTTATCAGCCCTTGTCATAAAAATTAAGGGAAAAAGGCAGTCCAAATTGTTTTTGAAGTGCTCTGATAGGGAGAAGCCGTGATCTTGAGGATTGGCAGCTGAGGTGGCTATGCCTGGGTCCCTGAAGAGGCACCTTCTTTACCCAGGACAGAACATCCTTCCCATGCACATAGTTTCACAAATAAAAAAGTCTAAGAGAAATTGGAAAATCAGATGACAAATATATTTAAAAGTGGTGCTAAACTGTTTTAAATGCCTCTTTTCTCAAAGAAAGGAAAAAATGTGATCCAAATACATCTTCTTCCCAAGAGAATATGTGTTCTTGAGTGCAGAGTAGAAAATCAGAAGAAAATATTTTGTTTTTCCCAGAAGCGTTGTTGTTTGTCTATTACTTTGTTGCATTTTTCTGATAAAAACAGAAGATGAGCAAAGATATGTATTTCTGTACACAATCTATAATGTGGGGCTAGTGTATTGCAAGGAGTCTCAAGCTGCAGGATCAGTCTGGATGTAGAGGTTCATGTCTGACTATGTGAAGTCCAACATTCTGTGCTGCTATTCATTGTGTTTGTTTTCCTTTTTTTTTTTTCCACGACAATTGGTATACAGATATGCTCCACAAATACTGACAGCTTAATGTTGTTCCTGCAAGGACATTTTTATACCAGTGGAGTACCAGTTATGGTCTTGCTTTTTACCTCTTTCTTCCTCAGTTATACATTTTCCTTCTAGTACTGTTTGCATATTACGTTCTTTGAACTTTGTCATCATGTTTATCTCAAAATTCTTTCTGTCTATTTTCATGGGCTTATGCTAATACGGTCTTAAAGGAACTTCTAAAATCTTATTTTCCATAGCCCCACTGAAGATTTTACAAGCTACTTTGCTTCAAGTTCTACTACAGAATTTTGCTTTTCCTTATTAACAGAATTTTCATTTATCTTTTGTTAGTATGTGCTGTCACAGGGTTTTTTGTTTAAGAACATGACTCTTATCTCCAGCCATGACAACAATTTTGCTATCAGTATTAAAATCCTGTGAATGTCAGAGCAAATAGTGCAATCTGGGAAGTTGTGGAGGAGCTCCACTGTAAAGGTCAAACCTACAGACACGGCACTGGCTGAGCAATGTACAGCACGGCAAGAACTCAGAATAACCTAGGTCAGTGAGTAACAAACTAAACCCAGAAGTAATTTTTGGACAGAAAAGTCCAAGGTGATGCACCTGAGGTTGTTTTTACCAGCATTACCAATTTTACTGGTGTATCATAAAGGCTGCCAGAAACTCCATGACTTTCTAGCATCTCTTGTCTTTCAAAACAAGCCCTAAACCTTTCTGTGTTAGACCCAGCAATTATGGTGAGCAGATACGACTTGCCAGAAAGACTTGTCTTAGTGCTGTGTCTGGGTAATCCTCTCCTCTACCACTCCTAACTTTGAGATTTCATCAGAGGTCATGACATAGAGCTGGTTCTGTGATGAATAATTCCCTGTGCACCATTGCTTCTGTGCAACAGGCTACACCACCAGGCAGGTTTTACTACTGATTTTTAGTTAAGATCTTCTCTGAATCTCTCAATGCTATTGACTGGGGCTGCTGCTTTCATGGCAGGCAGGTGATGTGACTGGGCCAGAGTTTTAGTCCATTCATGGCAGAAACAGAAGGAGCTGAAGAAACATTGTTAGACTGACATATGTTGTTCCTTGAAGTTTTACCTGTTTTCTCTCTTCTTCAGTGTGTTCATGAGACATTTCCTTTTCATCGCACATATGCTATTGTGGAATCTGAGTACTTCAGCATCTGAGCTGTGTTTATCCTTACAACATACCATGACTAATGCAACGTTTTTATCCTTACATTTTTTAAAGAGTGAAAAATTGCCAGGAAGTTAGCAAGTGGCTTGATGAAGACCACAGAGCTATTGTGGGCCAGGAATCCTAAATCCAAAACTGATGGTAAATTATAACATTCTTCCTTCATGACTGTGTGAAGACACACTTTCTGTGGGTCTAGTGTGAGCTGGCAGAGCCCTTGGGCAGGGCATCCAGCTGGAAATGTGTGAGGACTTTTGTCTTTGGAAACTTTGCTCCCAAAGACAGCCATTTGGTGGAAGGCAACAAGGTTTCTACTCCTGAGGAAATGTAGATTGAAGCAACATGCAGCAAGAAGAGCTTCAGCATATTTTCATCAGATTATTTGTAGATAGAAGTATAGGATGTAGGCATTTTCTGTGCATTGCATCCTAATTTATGGGTGGACTTTAATTATCTTCTCATGAACCTGAAGCAGCAAAGAAAGCTGCACTTTTTCACTCCTCTCTTGTTGGGAAGCAGAGGAAGTGGCCCTTCAAATGGTCACAGACATTTAATTTCCAGAGATTACTTCAGATTAACATATCTCTAATCAAGATTTTCTGAGATTCACTTTGGATGAAAGGAGATGTCTAACTGTATGGCCTGGCACAGAAGATGTAGCATATGTAGGTGATTGACTTCACGCTTCATCCAAGTCTTCCAATCCATCTGTCATTTTTGGGAAAAAAAAAATTGGAAAGTTCATGGATGGAGTTATACTGAGTGGTCTGGAAGAATGGCTGGTCATGGCATTAGAGTTAGGGTGGCTGTAATGCTTAGATCTGTCCTAAACCTCATGTTATTCAGCACTGTTATCAGTTTCCTTTTTACAAAGATAAGAGTTTCCTTTTATATTTCTGTGCCACCCCAAGGGTTACTGAGGGCCACCACACTGATTAGTAATTTTTGCTGGCTCAGCGCAGTCAGAAGGACTTTCACCCAAACCAAGTAAGATTTAGTGCATGAAAAGTAAGTCATAGCCCAAAGACAGGCAATTGCTGTCCTTTCTCTACTAAATGAGTCATATTGGACATCAGATTTGACCTGAGAAAACTTAAGGTAGTGACTCCCATCCAAGGGGCTTCATCTCCTCAAAAGAATGTTATGGAGAAGCTGCTCCCACTAAGCTCACCACACTTCAGTGTGAGCAGAATATGGGATCAAAGAATTTGCCCTCCATCAGAGAGGTGATTTACTTGTGATGTGAAACTCTTCTATGGGGAGAGAGTAACAGCTAGTAAAAGAGAATTTAATGTAGTGGAGAAAGGCATAACTGGCTGGAGCTGTAGTGCAGGAAGGATAATATTTCTGGGGTAAACCATGGGGGCAGAGACAGAGTTTCTATTTCCTGATGTTTTCATAACAAGACTGGATGTCCAGACAGACTAAAACGTCTCAGTCTGGCCAAAACCAGACTGACCTGTTCTCAGGTCAAATAAAAGTGAAGGCTCTCTCTACCTTGGGCATCTCAAGCACTCATTAGGTAATGGATATACTCCTGCCCGGCATCTTCTATAGAAAAGATGGTAGAAGTTAAGTTGGTGGCATGTTTCTTATAAACTGAATTGATAAACAGACCTGTCCCCGATGCTACTCAAAGACATCCTCTGAAGGACCACAGCTCCATTTGCACCTCAATAACTGCTCAAACACCCCCCTCCTCCTGATATGGTCTCCAGAGAGCCAGGTGCTCTGTAGAGACCTGCTTCCCAGTCCCTGTGTTCAGCAAGGGAGCCATTGTGCTGGTCTGCTGCGGCTGCTGTACCACTTCCAATTCTGAAGGGAGCCTTCTTTATGGTTTTTATTTAGAAATAATTTTGTATCTTTACCAATTACACTTATGTTTGAGTTAATGAAACCTATTTTGAGACTGACATGTATGAGGTTGCTTTCTTTGCTTGTTATTATTTCTAAGAAACATGTCCATAAGTAACACCAAATAGATTTCTTTCTCACACCTGCCCTTAAGCATGGATGGGTAGAAAACAATAAAATTTAGAAATAAACATGCCTATATAGACAATGCAAACAAAATTTACACTGCAGGCAAAGAAACAGTCAAAAAATGAATTGTTTTAAGTGTTCCACTTCCCAGCAATTAGAGATTTCTAAGCATGTAGCAGGGGCAGTCCATCAGCTGGTGATCTGTGACACCTTTAAGAAACTTCTTCCTAAAGGAAACAACTGGATGTGTGAATGGAATCTCTGGAATCTGGGGGAAGACCGCTGTGTGCAGTTGTGAGGTGGCTTGGTGTGTAGGTCTGATAGGCTCACTGCCCTCTGCGAGGAGACAGGTTGCCAGCATGTGGCAACATTGGCTGTGGAGGCATTTGACAGGAGCTAGAGACAAGAAAGGCACATAATTCAGCACAGCTTTAGCCTGGTGTTCACATAAGTAATTTACTTTTTGCTCTTATGCCCTATGCTGTTGGTCATCTGGGGCCATGTGTGAGGCATACGATGTTACAGTCCTCAGGGGGACCATCAGACATCTGAATTTTTGTGTTTTGACTGCAGGCCAGAGGTGCTGGCAGGTAGAAGAGCTGTCCAGTTAGGTGGGCAGGAGGTGCCATGGGCTCTCAGGGTGCAGGGCTCACAGCTGTGATGGCTGTGGGGAGCACTGATGGGGCTGGGCAAAGCACCCTGCCCTGATGCCCTGTCATCAGACTGAGAGTCACCAGCTGAGTGCCAGGAGTAGGCTCCAGTACTCCTGAAGCATCTTTCTCCCGGAGGAAGTTTTTCCACTGATGAGAAGTTTTATTTAGCTGTCCTTTTCCCTGAAGTTTTAATAGCATCTAGTGCAGGCAGTTTTTCTGGATCACAAGATTGTATTTAAATTTGTGCTAGTGTGACAGCTTCACTCTTTCGCTCACCTTTCTGTGCAAATCTTGTCCTGCCCTCTTTCTGAGGTGAATTTGGCGTTGTCAGTGCCTGATTGCTGTCTGCCTAATGTTCTTCTCCCAACAGGTACTGCAAATGGACACTGAAGAGGTCTCCAGGCACCTGAAATCGCTGTAGACAATTTATTTGTTCCTATACACTCTCTGGAGAGTTAGTTTTCTCTTTCCGAGAGAAGTTGGCAGTGAATGAGACACATAGGGCAGTTATTGACATCCTTTCTGATGCACTGGATAGCCTGGAGCATTACTGCTTCCTTCTCTAAAATGAAACAGTCCAGGTGTGGCAAGAGGTACAGTGTACCTCTGTAGTGCAGGACCACCAAGGGGCTCATGCAAGGCCTCATGCCCAGGGTCCTGGACAAAGCCTGACAGCACATTTACCACCTCTGCAGACCACCCAAGAAGTGCCTGCTCGTCCCCAGGGCACTGAGAGGCTGGCAGGGTGTGTCCCATCAGCTTTATAGCAGTGGCCCATGGATATGGCATTGCAGCCCTTTGTGGGGCGGCACAGAGATGGTCAGAGTAAGTCCCTGAGGGCTCTCTGTCTTTTGAATAAGGCTTATCAATCATTTCATGATGGATATTCCATCTGCATAAACCAAGGAGTGATATTTATTCTCTTTTTACTAGTGCTTTTAACTTTCAAATAGAACAGAAGAGAAATTGGTTTTATATGGATTCTTTTGCTCTTCTATATTCCAAAACACTTTTACAGATCATTTAAGTTCAGATATAGTGCTGGTAATGCAGTGACTCTGGGCAAACAGGGCAGTCTGAACTGCATCACATATCATGGCACCCACATCTGCTGGATGTGATGTGCATGCTGTTTGATTTTTTAAATAGCTATTCCATACAGGCCCTTGATTTTGACTGACTAAATCCAACCTATTAAATCTATGCCTCAGTATGTCTTTAAAACACCTTTTAAAAAGGATGTTTTAGCACTTATAAATGTTGCCAGATTAAGGTAGGTTTGTAGAATACACAGTTTTATCCCTTAATTGCAATGCCAAAGCATTTGAATAGTCAAGGGAATTGAAAGAAGCATCAAATCAGCAGCTGAACTCTGCTGAGCTTTTTCTATCTGTAGGGAAGGCTGTCCTGATTTGGTGTCTATTAATTGTAAAAAGTTCTGTTCCCAGTGATTAAAAAAAATGGCTTTTTCCTTGCAGGAGATAACTTTTGAAAATAAAGGACAACTCTCTTTCCTTGTAAAAAACTTTATTTAGCTGTAAAATACTGGACCTCCTGTGTGCGTGTGAGTCATGCAGGTGCTGCTTGTTCCTCTGCGCTGGTGGCCAGCGGGGATGTTGACACCAACAGCAGGGACCACAGGACAGCTGCCCAGTTGTGGGAGCTGCCTCAACCTGCCAGCCTTGGGAGAAACAAACACCGTTTTACCAGCTTTTTAACCCAATCAGTGCTGCAGAGCAACAGGTGGTGCTTTCTCTGTAAATCTGAGCCAAGGCTGTGGCAGCTGCAGGAAGCTTTGAGATAGTATTATTCATACCAAAATATTGACAAAAGAGTTTATTAATAGCCATATGCTCCCAAACACACTGCACTAGACCAGCCTGTAACTCTTGTGATCATTCATTTTTTGTTCTCCCATTCATGCCTCTAAAGTTAAATTGTAAATAATTATTTCTGTACCCCAGAATCTTCCCATTAATCTTCATTAATGATTATTTCTGTCACTTTCAAGCAGGTTCTGTAGAAAGTTGTGCTTGTATAATTGACCAAATTCCTCTCTCATTTCCTCTTAGGCTATATTATTGATGTCAACTGAGAACAGAATACTCCTGAAGTGTAAGACCTGAATTTGGCTCAAAGACTATGCTATGCTAAAAGCTTTCTTGTCCAAGAGGATAGGTTGTATCCAACATTTTCAGTAGAAGAAATCATGAACTACACAGAATCTTTCATCTGAAAATTTATTAGGAAAACACATAACAGATACAGGTGAACGAAAAATTAATTAGGGTTTAAAAATAAAACAAAAAGAAAACTGAAACATTTAGGGCTGATATAAAATGGCAAGCACACTGTATTCCAGTGCAAATCACTAAAGGTTAAATTCTTCTTTCAGACCCACATGAATCAGAGTAGCCTCACACACTTTAATAGAGTCATGCCAAAATTGCACTGATGTAGTCAGCTCATTTTGGCCTTACATACTTGGCATTTGTCATTGTAGATCTAATCCAAACTCTATGGAACCTCTTGGGAACATTTACATTCAGATAATGGGATTTGGATTGGATGGTATAAGTTTAACATGAATCATAATTAGCTCAATTTGGTATTTTTATTGCTCATAATATGCAAGAGAGGCACATGAGCCAGCTGGAGCATTGATCTTGTTGCTTAGGAATGGAAGTGAAACCATGAAGTGTTTCCCTTAGTCCACCTAATTTAACTCAGATGGTACCTAAGTAATTACCAAATCAGAACAACCTTGAGCCCTGACCTCATATCATGGGTTCTGTCTTCTGATGCCACAGGTCTCCAGTGAAGTGATTCTCCTCTTTTGCTTCTTGGCCATAACACTCATCTCATACTGTTAATGTCATTAATTGCATTAGTATTTAATATGCTACAGGGATAGCATTATCTTGTCTACTACATTTGCTTAGTTCATCATGTTCTGTGCCTCTAGTGGATAAGAGGACCCAGAGACCACAAAGCCTGTTTCTGATCTCATTTACCCTGGAGATGCATCAACAGAATTTGATAACTTCAGTGAAATTATTCTGGTATATAGTAGTGCAGCACAAGTAAAATATCTGAAGTCTACTGTTATTCTGTTAATCTGCTAGAATGGCATTGCTCGTGCTGAGGGTAAGAGGGAGCTGCAGTTGACATGTTTATATGTATATTTATAAAGTTAATCTTTAAAATGACTGTTCATGTTCAAAAGGAAAAAAAAATTTCTCTCTTCATTGGGGGTTTTCTGGTGATACTAGACTGGTGTTAACAGCAATGAAATTTAGCCCAGTGTATTGCATGCTTGGAATCAAAATGACACACAACCAGTACGTGCATCCCTTGTCCAAAATCCTCGAGTAGCAGAAAATGTCTGTCACCTGTACTGATGAAAGCAAAATAGCTTACTGCCAAATTCTATGAAGAGAAGAAGCCTTTCTTCTAGTCTTCATCTGAGAAATAAGCAGATAAATGGAAAGGATGCTTTTGTATCAATATCACATGAAAGGTAATGGAATCGGAAATAGATGAATGATTTATTGTTCTTCCAGCAGCACTCTTAAGTATGTGGGACAATTGGCTTTCAGTATATACAGTAGCTGCTTATATAGCATAACTAAAGAAAAACTCTGTGAATATGAAGAGTCCCAGATGAATGAGGTCTGAAATGGAAAACCTCTGTTTCTACGGCATATAGGATTGCGTGGCTTTCACATGCCTTGCCAGTGATTTGCCAACATTTACATTTGATCTTTGGCTTTCAGAAGCATTGATTTAGTAGGCTGTAAAGGCCCCTTTCTCCACCTGCCATTTGCACCAATAAAAATTATATTATAACCATCCCTTTTCCTAGGTGTCAAGCAGGAAAGCCATCACCTGGGAAAAGGGGAGAAGTGGTGGTGAAGTCTTGTGCAAGGTTCCACATCACTTGCTACACTGAAGAAAATGTGAGGTGTGTCTCTTGTATATAGGACAACCATTTCACCATGGAGAGGAGGAAGGTGTCCTAAGTAGCCCGGAGCGGGATAGTGTTTGTTAGCAGAGAAGATCTTGACCAGGAGAGCATAGGGAGGCAACAGCCCCTTTTTTAAGTGTTGCCTTGTGTCATCCCCAGTGGAGCTGCCATGCCTCTGCAGGAACTAGTACCCCCTTCTAAGACTACTGGGGTCTCTTTGTTGGGGTGGGTGGCAACGAGTTTCTAAGACCTTGGTGGTTGTGACTTAAGAACAGGAAAGCAAATGAAATCTTGAAATGCTATGTGGGGCTGGAAACCCGGTTTCTAAACCTGATTTGAAGCAGCACCAACCTGCTTGGGTGTTTGTCTCTATGCCAATATGCATGATGGAGGAACAGGCTTGGGTGCAAAAGGCAGATGTGCTCTTTGTGGGGCCCAAGCTAGTAAGGAGGTATTCAGTGCAATTTATTTTCTGAATTAATATTCCTTGAGCAAGCCCTGGGACTGTATCTGTTTCCTAGATCTCTCCAGTTAATAGAATGGCCAAATACAATTGTCTGGAAATGAAACTGCACTTCAGCAATACAAACGAAAAGACACTAATTTACATTTGTGCCAATACCATTAATGTAAATTGGTTATTAGCTATTTATGCTAAAAGGCTGTAATAAAAATCATAAAGGTAGTTTTATTAACTACATTTTGCTTCATGAAATTCATGCTAGAAGGCATGCTTTGGAATCACTTGCAATCAGACGATATGGCATTTGCTCCACCTAACTAACACATTTATAAACAAATTACTCACCCTTTTCCTTTACTTTGCATTTTATAACACATCAATGCTAAGAAGTTAATAGGACAATGCTTTTGCTATGCTTATTCAGTTGCAATGTTGTATTGTTCTTTATCCTATCATTATCATGCATATGTAGGAAGGGGTAATTAAAGAAAAAATGGAATTTATAAACAATTGTAATGCAGAAATAGCAAGGATGGAAATGTGTTTCAGTCATTGCTTTTAAATAGGGATGTGGGGAAGACCGACTATAGCAGAAAAACAGAGCAGCACCTTTTGGTTTTAGTCTCTTCATGCATATGTGGGAATATTTTTTAGGTTGCATGGGTCAGATTTTCCCTTACATGGTGCTGTTACACCCATGCTGATGGAAGGAAGAGCCTGTGACCTCCTTAATTTCTAGCACAGCCATTCCAGTGTCATGCTGTGTCACCTGAGCCTTTCTGCAATGCTTGGGTACTGGGTCCCCAGGTCAGGCATGCAGGCAGTAATGGCAAGAGAAAAGGAAGGGACAAGTCCGCTGGATTGAGCAGAAAAGTAGGTTGGACATGGCATGCTCTTTGTAGAGAAGAGGTACAGCATATGCACACAAATGGGACACCATGCCTGCCTCCCTGTGTTGTGTTGCATAAGCATCTGTGTGAAGTGACAGAGAAGATTCAAATATTGCATGAGGCTCCTGGTCCCAGACATGTCAGTTCATGATGTCACTGAGGCTAGACTTTGACAATACTTTCTTCTGGCAACAGAGCCATAGACAGCAGCACTGACCTCCTGCTGTGGCTCCCTTGGCCAGCAAGGTGTCACAAAACCAGTTCCCCAAAACCCAACTCAGGAGGACAATCCAGCTTGTCTCAGATTGTTCCCATAAACCAGTTAGTTGTACCCATTCCAACCAGGTTGCCTGCTGCAGCTGATGGGTTTGTGTGAAAACCTTCCGTGTGGCAGGATGATGTGCCTGTGTGTGATTCCTGCTTCCTGCCTTGCCCATCACTGCATCAGGCATTTGGGGCTGAGGTTCTGCTCTGTTCTTCTCCCAGGAGGAAGCTGCATTTGAAAATTTGATGTCAGTTCCTTGGCATGAGAGAAGCTCAGGATGTTTTGGAGCTGAGGAGCCATTTTGAGCAAACAAAAGGAGCTGCAGTGTGGTTTGAGGTTATCAGATGGACCTGTCTCAGCCACCTGCCCCTTTCAGTGCTAGTGCTTCAGGCATCTAGACCACACCTTCTGATTTGGCTTCACCACTGCGCAGATCCAGTTTCAGACAGGTATTTTGGTTCCTCGCTTACTGCTTTGACTGATGCTCCTTTTGGAAGATAGGATGAGAGAGGTGAAGGTTCATGCTTTTCCTCTTCCAGAAGTTAAGGGTTTCTAATTCAGGTGAAACCACAATATCCCAAATAGCAACTGTAAATTTGGAGGTTGGCTTCTTATTTCTGTAAAGAATGTATTCTGATGGATGAAAATATCTTCTCTTTAATGAATTCACATATCCAGTGGAATTTCAATCTTTCACATTGGAATTAGAAGTTCGCATTAAATTATATTCTTAAATTATAGTGTCATCTACCTAGCTATGTCTGGTCTCTAATAGGCTGATTTTTTTTAAAGGAAACTAGCTACTTTGGAAAAGAGGGGGGTAGGTAAACCTATTTTTTGTGCAAAGAGGTTTATAAAGCCACGATAACTAATAGATAGCAACTACCACTGTGTGTAGGGATATTTTTACCCCATGTATGTTGTCATTCTCCATGTGAGGATGTATAGGAGTCTCTGAGCATATACGTTCCATGACAAAAAATACTCTGGTGCTCCTTTTATTCTGGTAATGAAGATCAGAAGACTGTTTTTGTGGTGAGTTGATATCAGAGGCTCTTCAGCTGTCTACATTCAGTGACCCTGCCATAGGTTGTTCTTAGAGGGTTTGTGTTGATAGCAGGGAAGGGAGTACCACACTCTCCCCTGACCACTTGCTTGGCAGCCAGCACTGGTGGCTCTGGCTGCAGGGTAGAGCATGAAAAACAAGTTAATAATTGACCTATTGTCCTTGTTTTTCATTCTCAGGACTACAGACATAGAAATGATAACATCTGTTTTTTCAAAAACTTCTTATAACTAATAGAATGTTTTTACATCTCATGTTAAAAACAACAGATATGGTAGGTCAAGGAATGAGCGATTTGCTGTCCCTTTTTAATGAGTGTTCTTTGAAGAAGGAGAGATCAGATACTGCTAGGGAGGATCATGCAGCATTCAGAAAACTTTGTGAATCAACCACAATAGGCTGAGACTGCCATTTTTTGTATGACTTTTCAAGTTCATGTAAAGGTTACATGGCTACCAAGACAAAACCCACTCATCTGTTTTTTTTTCTACCACAGCCTTTTCCCATTATTAAAATGAGGATTGTGATTAATCATGTCTTCAGATGAACATCAAACACACGTCCATAGTCTTCAGTGAGCATTAAATATAGATGTGAATATAGAGAAGAAGAGGTTATTATGTAGGAAGAAGGTGGATAAGAGCTAGGCACAGGTCAGATATTTAACATATGCTTTCTATTCTCTTGGCATCCTACATTATTTTATTTGGGGAGAAGAGGGCAATGGGTTAGCATGACCCTGTTGTAGACTACAGTCCTTTGGCAGAAAATTAGGATGAATAGTTACTATTATCTGTGAAGCAATTTCAATTCTGCTCTATCTCTGTAAATATCAGAATGGATATTTCATCCTGCTTTGTACTTACAGATCTTCAAACAGCAGTATTTTTTGTCATGGCACAGAGGAATTCCAGGGTTTAAGTTTTCCTCATTTATCAAGAGGCCTGGTTGCAGAGAGCCTCAATTGAACCTGGTCTTACCACCCTCATCTCTGCTCAAGACCTCCAGGCCCTGCTCTTCCCTCCAATCCCACTGCAAGCGGCTGCAAGAAGTGCTCTGCTTCCCTGCATTTTACACACAGTGTGAGCAGTTAATGTCTCTGATGCAGATTTGTTTAATCATGTCTGTTTAGCATGTTGCCACTACACTGTAGGTTTTGGCTTGCAGGGGGACTCCTGGCTGTGCCTTATTTGAAGACTCTGTCTCCAAAGGCCTCAGTGCTCAGCTCACGTATTGGACTTCAAGACTAGTACCACAACTAAATTCAGTGATTTTTCTCTCTGTTATATCAAAAAAATTTTGGATATAAATGCTGAGATCACTGCCTTGGCTGCACCCCCAACTATCAGCCTTGTTACAGACTGCAAACTGAAAATGGGATGGTCTGTTGATCCTCTGTATCAGGTTTAGGGTAGAACCTGAGAAATGTGTTACAGAAGGTAAATGAAGAATTGCATTGTGCAAGCAACCATTTCAACCAGGCTACGGTCAAACTTAACACCAGCTAGCTTCCTCTTGGTAAGATGGAAAGTAAGGAAGTAAGGAGGCTTGTTACCCTTGGACTCTTATTGATCTTAGTGTATTTAAACATATATCAAATCACTGTTATTTGTTTCATATAACAGTTCAATTTTCCTTCTCTTCTTCTATTGAGAAAATACCAACCAACCTTGTTCATGAAGCCATCCATGCTAGTCACCTTTTCTTCACACTTTACCCAAAACTATCTTGCACTGAAATAGCAGCACATTTGTACCTTTTGGGGATGGAGTTGGGACACTTTCCCTGGTGACTTTATGGAGTTCCTAGAATACAAAGTTTTAAAGACCTGGTTCATCTAGTTAGTCCAAGTTAGAAACTTAACACTGAGATAAAATGGAACAGCCTTTGATGATTACAAGTACTTTGTAACTCTAGGTTGACAGGAAACATTTTCTAAAACCATTTAACACTTCAGAAAGAGAATCAAAAGTCATAATTCAAATGCAGCCCCTTTAATTAAGTCTTCCAAAGATAAAAACGGTCCTCTAGAAACTCTATAAAGATCTCTCTAGCAGAAAAATGTCATACTGACTTTTCATATACATGTCTTCAGTGGACGACTTTGCTGATCAGAAGAGCCCTTAATGATTTGGCTTAATTGTTACTCATCAACACCACTGCACCATCTGTCCTGAAGTGGTGGTTTTCTGTGATAGCTGTATAATACCACAACAGCAGTTCTCTTCAAATATCAGGACATTGAATTCATCGTGAAGGGGTTTTCATTAGCACTGGGAAATACTGCCTCAATTTAAAAGACTTAAAAAAAAATCTGGTCAAGGATCACTTCAACTTTTCAAGGAAACTTAAATGTGTGTGATATACTCAGCAAGGCTGCTGTACCATATGCTGGTCCTGAACCCTCTGGGAATTCCTATTAGCAACATTTCTAGTCTTTCACTTGAAGTTCTTCTTGCTTTAATCTTCTCATTTTCTCCTGCTTGTGGTAGGGCACAGCATTTCCTTCAGACTCTCTACTTGTCTTTAGTTACTTATAAAGTCAAAAACATTGCTGTGTACTTCCCAAAGACTTTCAACTTGATCTACTTTGATAGTGACTCTTCATCAAAAGATGAAAATCTCCCACCAGAAAGAAATGCTAGTAGCGTTTTGAGGTGTCTCTGCTAAACTGTAGAGAAGTACAGAGTCCAGGAAAAACTTTTGCCAGTTATCTTCAATATCTGCCAAAAGTTTTGAAGTTACTCCCCTTGAGAGTGCAAGCTAGCTGAAGCTTTTGTGGTCAAAGTGCAGGTAGGAGAGACCTGGTAACTCCATGGACAAAAGGATTATTTCAGCGCATTGTGAGCAGGTACAAATAGAGCACAATCCTTGCAAGTATGCAGCCATTCAAGGTATGTGGAAATCAAGCATACACATTCTGGGAAACTTCTCTGAAACAAATTTTTTGTTTCTGATTTGACTTAAAGAAGATGTGTGTGGCTATCAACATAGTATAGCTCTAGTGTCTGTAGGGTTTCACTGCCTGTGAAATACGTGCAAATTTGAAAGTATAGAAAGACCCTCAAGAGCACTCCATGTCCATCTCCTTCCATTGTGACTAAATGGGTTACTTTTTTTACCATCCCTCTGCCAGGGTTTTGCAGGCAGCCTTGCAGGTGAGTTGTTCCAGGGCTTCACTATGCGTGCCCCTGGGGAGCTTCTCACGATGTCCACCTTGTATCTAGCTACCCTGCTGCAGTAGACTCACTCAGTCTGGTCTGTTTCACCATAGGCACTGGGACAGCTGGTTTATTTCCTCTTTCCTGGAACCTTTTATGTATTTGAAGTTGAATTCCCTGCAGACGCATTCTTGATCAGTGCTTTGGAGATAACATTATCTACAAGTGTGGGTCCTCAAGGCTTTCAAAGAGATGTTGGAAAGCAACAGCTGTCTAAACTCTTCCAGCTGCTGCTAATTAAGCTTCCCATTCTTGGCCGTGAGCTGTCTGATGGCACATGCTGTGAAATGTCAGGAAAGGAAAGCCCCTTTGGCACAGAGCCTGTCTTTTCCTTGCATGGATGAGAAGGACTATGAACCTGTCTGGGCTGCGGTAATCATACTCAGTGTGGCTCTTTGTACTGCTACCAAACCAGCAGTCTACGCAAGCCTATTACCTGAACACATGGTTGCTAATCCTGTCCAAAATGCCTATTTATGGTCTAGGCATCACTTTCTGTTGGACCTTAAAGTTACTGTTAAGGGTCAGCTATCGGCATTTTGAGTTTCAGTTTGCCCAGGAATTAAAATACATCCTTTTTTCATTCTTGCTTTATCTTTCATTTCATGAGGTGGGAGACGTGACAGTTTTTTCTGCCTACAGCCAGAAGAAATCAGCACTGTTAGAGAGTGTGCTGAAATCAGTCAGGGCACCTTGTGAGCACTTACAAGCAGCAGGATGAAGTCTCAGCATCATCAATACACAAATGACCTTATTAAAATGATTCCTTACTTAAATACCTCATTTTTAAGTGCTTCTTTGTTCCATAGCTGAAATTGCATACACTAACATTATGGACCAATTGCTTCCACCCTACTGATGAGACCAGGAGATGAACTCAGGAATAACTCCATGGGTAGTGGGATCACAGACCTGCTGACAGACTTCATATTTGTATTATATGTGGGGAAGATCCTGGCATAAAAAGTATGTCTGGATCCCTACCACCTTGTTCTTAAAGCTACTAAGAATGAAGAGTGACTTCACACTTCTGCCTTAGCTTTTCAGCTTGACTGTCTGTTGTCTTCAAGAAAAGAGATCTTGAGCTCTTACAGGTTCTAATAAATATCCTGAGGTTTGAAAGTGAGATCCAGGCACCATGAGAGATAACAAATTGCTGTGATTTCAACTGGGTGAGGAATTTCCCTGGAAGGATTTTCTAAGGCTTACCTGTACCTTCTTTGGAATAACAGACCCTGGTGTTTGGAGGGCCCTCATCATCCCCAATAGCACAGCTGGGGGCTCAGTTTGCCATCCCTAACACATTCCTTGCTCTTTCTCACGTTTTCTCACTTGGCTTTATTTATTGATATTTTTCTTTCATCATGTATCTTTTTTTTTTCCCCTAAAAACTCTCTGTGCTGGTTTAGGGCAAATT